>PVLA01003887.1:0-195150 GCA_004027455.1 Hydrochoerus hydrochaeris
TTCTTCTTAATTAAATGGCAATATAAGGAAAAGAGGGTGCTCGGGTATGTAACACGGTGGCAGGGATCTTGATTAGCATTTGCAAGGCCTTGGGTTCCATTCTCACAACTATTAAAAAAGGGGGGGGAGAATTAATTTCAACTTTAAATTGTAATAATATCATGTTTAATTATACATTTTTGCAGCTGGCATTAATTGTTCCACATTAATAAAGCCAATTATAATAGAAAAAATAAATACATAAATACCATGGAAGTAATAGTAATTCACTTTGGCTTTTTCCACATCTGACTCAAAATGAATGAAGATTCCTCCTAGGTTTATTTGCCTCACCTATTCACTAACCCAAGCAAGAAACTAATCCTACACTATGCAGTTTGTGTTCACACTAATTAATTAGCTCATCAGGATGTTAACAGAGTAATTCCTTTGCATGAAAAGGTATCTTAGGGGCATAGTAAGCAGGGACTGAAGAGATTACTGACTAAAAGGCACAGATGAAGACTCGGGTCATGTCACATTTGGTGAGTCTTTCAAGCTCAGTATGTCCCTTTCATTTGTTCAATACAGAAGAAAGTCTGTAGTGTGCAGTGGCCCAGCCAGTTGCTCTTACAAACTCAGGTAACTAACTCACCATGTGAGAAGTCAGAAGAGGGCAAGAGGCCCATCTTATACACTGGAGGCAACAGGCCAGCAGTGCTTGCAACACTCTCAGGACCTCTGCTTTCGCTATTTGTCCACAACTTTAGTGACCAAAGGAAGGAGTGAAGCTTCTGACAACCTCAGGAAAACCTTAAAACACTTGAGTCCACTTGCCCCTCTGTCTTTGGAAACTGGTTCTGAACATGTATTCCTTTAGCATCCTTCCTGCTTCATCTAAGTTTAATATCAGGAAAAGGATTCTGTGTTTCATTCCACTTAAAACTGCTGACAAAGCTTCATACCACCTTCTGCTTTGGGCTTTCTCCCTCCTAAATTGGAATGAATCTTGCCAGCACTGACCAAATTGTCTTGCCTCTGCAGTGGTGGTCTATGACCTCAGCAAAGGACACCTTTCCTTTATCTTTAATCTCTGTGCATGAGTCATCCAGCTTGTCCTTTTTTTTCCAACTATGTTTCTGTTGTACAAGGTGTTCGTTGTAATAGATAAGGCAAATCTCAATCCGTTGTGTTGGTCATCACTAATCCTACAGATAAAAATTGAAACATGATTTATGCTTAATGCTCCTTTCAGGTTAGGTTATCATAAGAACTTTTTTTTAACCTGTGTTAAAATTTTAAATTTTTTTAATTAATTTTATTGGTACATTTTAGATACACATAATGATAACTTTCATCATATGGAATGTGTACCTGTACATGATACATCTTAACTCTCTTTTCCCGCTTTTCTTCCCCTCCCTTCAAGCCCTCTTCCCTTCCTTATTTACAAACTCCTTATTTCCATTTTCCCTTCTGTTCTCTTTTCTTCTCTCCTCTTCCTTCCCACCTCCCTATTTCCCATCACATTTGAACATTTTCTTCCTATTTCCCAATATATATTATACATTTTAGTCCTTATTTATACTTTCAGTTTCTCACAACAGAGAAACTGAGATATCAAAACATGTGTATCTAATTTATTTCACTTAACAATATGGCCTCAAGGTACATTTAGTTACCTAGAAGTGTTTCAGACTTGTTATGCTTTATGACAGAATAGTACTGCATTACATTAAAAAACCACATCTTCTTGATCCAGTCATCAGTTGATGGGCATTTGAGCAGTTTTCAAGATTAGCAATTACAAACTATGCTGCTATAAACATAGATAAATAGATAGATATAGATATATGTGGCATGAGGATTTTTGTTCTTTTGGGAAAATACAAAGAAGGGGAATAACTAGGTCAAATGGTACCTCTTACTTTTTGTTATTTGAGGAATCTCCACACTGATTTCCACAGTGGTTGTGCCAGCCTGCATTCCCAACAGCAGTGGGGAAGGGTTGCTTTTTTTCTCCACAGCCCTACCAGCATTTATTATTGGTTGATTGATTGATAGACTTTCAGTATTGTTTAATTAGCATCTCTTGTATTTATTTGACAATTTTATTTTGCATATATTTATTTGTCATTTCTATTTTTTCATCTGATAAGTGTCTTTTCATGTCAGATACCCAATTTTGGATTAGGCCTTTGAATTTGGAGAGTCTGATATTTTTGGTTCTTTATGTAATCTAAATATTAGTCCATTGAGGAACAGATGAAAAAAAATTTTCCCACTCTGCGGATTGTCTCTTCACTCTGTTGGTGGTTCCTTTTGTTATGCAAAAGCTTTTTAATAAGATGAGATTCCTGTTGTTGACTCTTTATGTTATTACCTGTGTGATTAGAGTTCTGTTCGTAAAGTCTTTGTTTACACCTGTGTCTTCAAAAGTTCTAGCTATTGTATCCTCCAACAGATTTAGTGTTTCTGTTGTAATAATTAGGGCTTTGATCCATTTCTATTTTAGCTTAGTGCATGGTGAGAAATAAGGGTCTAGTTTTAGTCTTTGGCACATAGAAAGCCAGTTTTTCCATCATCACTTATTAGAAGCTGTCTTTCGTGTAGTGAAGATGTTTATAGCTCCTTTGACAAAGATTAGGTGGCTAAATGTGTTTGGAGTTGCATCTGCATCTTGTAGTTTGTTCCATTAATCCTGAGGTCTGGGTTTTGGGGGGCTATTTTCCCAGCGCCATGCTGTTCTTATCACTGTATATTTATAGTATAATTCAAGTCAGAGATTTCGATCCCCTCTCACCTTAGCTTTGTTACCAAGAATTGCTTTTGCTCTTCTGATGTCTTTTCTAGTTCAAAATGAATTTTAGGATTGTTTTTCTCTAATTCTGTGAGGTATGCCATTAATATTTTTATTGAGATTACATTAAATTTGTATAATAATTTTAGGAGTGTGACCATTTTCACTGTATTTGGTTCTGTCTACCCAAGAACAAGGACTATCTTTCCATTTTCTGATATACTCTTTAATCTCCTTTTTCAGAGTACTGTAGTTTTCAATGTAAAAGTCTTTTACTGCCTCTAGCAGGTTGATTCCTAAGTATTTCAATTTTTGGATGTTATTGTGAAAGTTATAGTTCCCCTAATTTCTCACTCTGTGATTTTATCTGTGTATAGGAATGCTATTGATTTTTGAGAATTGACTTTATATTATGATACAGTACTGTATTTAGTAATTAAATCTAGAAATGGAATTTTGGGGGTCTTCTATATAGTACATCTTGTCATTCACAAATAACTATAATTTAACTTCTTCCTTTCCTATCCTTATTCCTTTTCTTTCTCTTGTCTAATTGTTCAAATGATTCTAGAACTATATTCAGTAGTAGTAGTGATACTGGACATCCCTTGTCTTGTTCCTGATTTTAGACTGAAAGATTTCAGTTTTTTACCATTTAGTATGATGTTGACTATTGGTTTGTCATAGATGGATTTTTTTTTTTTTTTGGTCCTTTTGAGACAGGGTCTCACTATGCAGTTTTAGCAGGCCTGGAGCTCACTTTGTAACCCAAGCTGGTCTCGAACTTGCAACAGTCGTCCTGCTTCAGCCTCCCAAGTGCTGGGATTACAGGCATGAGCCATCACGCCCAGCTGTAGATGGATTTTATCAAATTGAAATAAAGTTTTCTGTATAGTTACTTTTTTATCAAGAATAAGTGTAAGACTTTGTCAATATTTTTTTCTGCATTTATTAAAATGATCATGTGGTTTCTGTCCTTGCCTCTGTTAATATAATGTATTGACTTGTTGAACCTGCATCTGTGGAATGACTCCTATTTGGTCATGGTGTATAATCTTGATGCCTTGTCAAATTCTATTTACCAGTGTTTCATTGAGGATTTCTGTGGTAAGAACAGGTACTGAATAGGTAATTTAACCTAAAATAATGTATTAGAGACTTGACTTACCAGGTTCTAAGACAAGTTATTAAAACATCTTCAGAAACCAACACCAGGTAAGACAGGAATGTAGAACCTTCGCCTGTGTACATGGAACCTGGTCCTTCAGCTGCAGTAGAAGTGAGGCACTAATCAATGAGGAAGATGAAGGCTGCTTAGGAGGAGATATTTGAAATGTGGGCTTCAATGGGTAAAAACAAACTGGATTTCTCTCTGACAAAGTCTAGATCCCAGAGAGATTCGAGATCTCAGTGTAATGAAGAAAATACCTCTCACTATAGATTCAGCATTTTTATTCTTTAAGTATCTTCAACTTCTATCTTCTCATATCTTAGATGATTTTCCAGGTATTTCTTATATCAAAGTTGAAACAAAATTGCTTTAACTCTTTTATAAATCAGAGCATGTTCCACCTCTGATTATTTCCTACCTAGGAATGGCTGATAGATAGATAATGCACTAAGAATACATTTTGAAGATTTCCCAGAATCTGGAAAAATTCTGTTCTCCAAAATGTTTCCCTCTGGTGAACAGTTGTCTTCTTGGTAAATGTCTGAGTGAGAGTATAATCCCCTCCTGAGACAAGCAGAACATTCTGTAACATCAGTGCACTCCTTACCAGGAGTCCTCTCTGCCGTGATCTGTGACACTGACGGCACTTGATAGAATCTTTCCCCTTGGCTCTGAAGATGCATGGCAATCTCATTACAAGTGTTCAACACCTGCTTCCTGAAAGGTCTCCTAGAGGATGTCAGTTTGCTCAGCTCACTTGACAGCGTGTAATATATTTGTTTTTCTTCGTCATTCTTGTCGTTGATTTTACTTTTACATAGCATGCGATCTACAGATAAATGCAGTCTTTAAAATAACAAGTTTCCTTACTTTTACAAGCAGTTTTGTAGCATTTGTCATTCACTAAACCCAGAGCTTGAAAGCAACTGATTGGTGACCCCCCCTCATTTATTTACTAACATGTGTCAACAGGTAAACCAAGTGACATATAGCAGTGTGGCTCCTGCAGCACCTTGTTAATCTGAGTAGCTTAGATGTATTAAAAAGTCTTTTCCAATTGTACAAGATCAGAGTAATGCAAACTGACAGGGTTTTACCTTTTTCAGCAGTATTTTTAGGTTCTGAAAGCCTTAATATATGAAATTGTTTTGAAAGTTACGACAGGCTCATTACTTAAAGGCCAGAGCTAAGTGTCCATATAGTTTCAAAGGCTAAATGAAAAAATTAAAATACCTAATTGAAGCTGTTTGACACAGGGGTGTATATATATATATATAAAATTTCAAAGAGGAAACTTCTAAAATATCTGTAAAGCACTGGTGTACACACACATTCACAGTGGTTGGCAGACCCAGTATGCTAATGTTATAGAAATATTCTAGGTGGCAGTAACCCTAACCCTACACCCTACACCTTGTCTTTACACTTAATCTAACTAAGAGACCTTCTCCAAATGCTAACATCAAATATATTATCAGTACTAATGCATGGCTCGGCTGCCCTAAAAGACCTTGATCACATATTGAAGGAAACAAATAGAGACATTAAGATCTTTTGATCACTTTCTTAACTAAGGCTCAAAAGTCTTTTCAAATAGTATTGTTGTCTCTAGAAAATTCTTCTTTACTTCTTCTGTCCTTCTAACTGACAAGCCCTATAGCTGACAAGGCCCTGTAGCTACTGTTACCTTTTGCCTTTTCCACTCCTAGGCAGTACATCATCACCCCAACTGCCTCGCTGACCATGCCTAGCTTGTGTTCCTCCTTATTCAATGGAAGATGTTCTTGAGTGTAAGAAAATGAGTAAAAGAAGATTAGAAGTAGGAACAGATGACAGATATGAGTGAGGCAGTGCAGTGGTATCCCTTTTATGTGTAAATAGTATAGCAAATGACACAGAAAAGATGTTTTAGGTAAATGCAACCAAAAGACAGGATATAGGCATGAAATGAAAGATGCTATAGACCTCAGTTATGTTATGATTTAATACTGGGCTTGGCTGTCTCTACGATTATTCTTCCAATTGGCAATTTCTGGATTCAACTTCTATTTAGGAGAAATAAATACAGTGTAACAGGAAGATCAATACAACTAGAAAGGATCATTCATCATTTTCAGTACACATGTACATTCATGTATGTATATGATATGACTCAAGACCAGTCATTAGGGAAAATATATTATGCAATTAGCTGGAAAAATTACATTGGAAAAATTCTACAGATCATCATTTAAAATCCTAAACATAGTTCCATCTATATCTAACCAGAGCAAATTAAGTATATGACATAGAAAACTTTCTTCTCCATCAGACCTTTATAGTTTTTGCAGCCAGCAGTACTGAGGTATATTCACTCTAAGAGACCTTAGATTTTCTATTTTATAATTATAGAGAGCCAAGGTCTCAATAAAAAGACAATGTAAATGAAACTCAAATCAAGATGTCTGTGTTTCTCACCTCTTATAAATTGCATAACTATAAAAACCTGTAGTTGATGACAATAATAAATATTAATTTCCATATATGGGGATACTAGTAATATTTTCTGTGTACTTTCATCACTGTCATTCCTTAATTTAAGGTCTTAAGAGGAAAATACACTTGAAATTCTTCCCAAAGAATGTCTCACACAGTCATTGACTTTTACCTCGCATCCATGGCTGACGTTCTGTGGCCTGATTCCTGTGACCCGCCACTTACTGTGGATGATAGACATTGCTCATTTTAGATCCCCTGCAGCTGCCAACACCTATGCTCCTGTGGATTTTGTTCCTTTGTTCCATAGTTGGCCATTGACTTAAAAGTTAATTTACTGATGTGCAAGATAATGCAAGTGAAGTAGCTAATGTGACTATGACCACAAACAATTATTCCACAGTTCTGTGTCATTAGCATGGCTAATTCCAAGGAGATCCTAACTGAAACTGTTGCTTTAAATGACAGGGTCATTAAATGAGTTGGTCCCAAAGAGAGCTGTTGGAAGTAGGAAGCCACAGACCTATTGTTTTCAAACAACTGTGGCATTAGAGGATATCATGGATTTTAAACCTCAGTTGGGAACCCATACCTAATTACATAATTATTTTCATTTGTACATAGGATTGGCCAAATATAAAGAATCTTCTTTCTGAGATAACCCTACAGAAATCTAAAACATGTTCCAATTCTGTAACAGTCACTTTTTATCTTAGATGAGCTTTATATAAAGATACAGCTTGATTTCAAGTAAAGGGGAAATAAATTTTACATAGGTCATGTTTGTTTTTACTTTGTTTTTCATAGATACCAGTGGGTCTCAAAGTGCATTCTCTGGGCTATCTTCAGGAGCCCATACCTGGCAACTTGTTAGAAATGCAAGAATTTTGCAGCCAACACCAAGCAAATTTGTGTTTTAGCAAGCCATGCAGGTGGCTCTGCTGCATGCTGGGGTTGAGATCAGCAGATCTATAATGAAGATCACCACTCATTGATGAAGCACTGTATGTCCCAGCACTCATAGACTGTAATATCACTTAGGCTGTAGGCAGTGTGTCTGTGATGCCTCATTTTCTTTTCCATAAGTTGCTAGTGCCAGGTCTTGGAGGTGTCACAGATATTATAGCAAATATATGCCAAGTTGAGTTGTAGGAACCACCTCTCCCCCAGTTTTTTGAGGCAGTCCTCTCAGCAAGTTATAAAGTAGTCCTTCTAGGGCATTAAGTCCAGAGAGATCCATCAGAATCATCTAAATTAGTCTGAGTTCCAAAGAAGTGGCAGGCAAGTGATGAGGGAGGGATGGTTTTCTTTAAATGAGAAGAAAGTATCTGATTTCCCTCCTTCATGAGTACCTTGATCTGGTCAAGATTAAGCCTGGCTGCTCTAGGCTATGACACCATGATACTTGCCACTAAATTGCTCTATCTGGAGCTGGAGGATAGGCCTGAAAACCTCAATACAAAGACAGATTTTCCAACTGAGTCATTATGTGAACCATGCAAAGAAGAACAGTGACACCAGACAAAAGTTAAGATTCAAAGTAGAACAAACTAGGGTGCCAGCAGAAATTCCCTGAGACAGCAGTGTTGTCTAAAGGGGTTTATAATCTATGCATACACAGGAGACATCTTACATACAGTAGTTAACTAGGATAGAGTCTGATCTCTAGTTGAAGCTGATTCTTTATGTACCCACAGCACTGTGTGTGTGTGTGTGTGTGTGTGTGTGTGTGTGTGTGTGTGTTGCTGCCTTACATGGATGGGGGGTGTCCATTTGCTGTAATGAGAGGAAAGGGAAATGAAGGGACCCATTACCATTTCTTCACCTGGGCATCAGGAGAAAGAAACTTTGCCAGTAGCCAGTCCACATGGAAGCTGACAGTGTTCGCCCCGAGAGATCTTGCGGAGGAGGGGGGTGTGACAGAACAAATCAGATACCACATCCTTGGCCCAACTTCTTTTATTCCTCTCAAAGTGAAGCTCATTGTTCAGGACTCAGAGCTTCAGGTAAATTCCTCTCACTTCACATCTCTACACCTTCCAGACTATAATCCTGCCTTCACCTCGCTCACCAGTGATCATGTTCCCATGTCCTTCCCACTTTCCACAGTTTCCCCCACTTTCTTGATGTTATCCCTGGAGTTCCTCTGAATCTCTTCTCTCTTTTCTCACCTCAGGTGTCTTTTACCATTGTTTTGTTTTGTTTTGTTTTGTTTTGTTTTGATTAAAGTGAGATTGATGTGTGTCTGTTTTTGTTCAGACACCTGAAAGTCTCTATCATTAGTTATACAGCAAAAGACATCTCTGTGGTGAGTAGAATATAGAAAGATCAGCTCAGACTCCATTTGAGCTTCTAGTTCCTAGGTGTTTAGTTTATGTGCTCTTCAGCCATTCCTGATTGGACAGAGAGGGCACACCAATATAGCCCTGCAGAGGACAAGTGGCATTGCTCTCAGCCTATCCAAACACCTCCTTCAAAGGCACCCTTTGAATGAGATGCACAGGTTTAGTTTAAGATTTAGTTTAATGCTGTGACTCTATTGTATCTTTTCCCTTGTATTAATTAGAAATCTACAAGCTTTAATATTTTTGGACCTTCAGTAGCCAAACATCTCACTGCTATTGTTTTTGCAGTTGGTTTTCACAGATGTACATAAATTCTTTAAAGCAGAAATATCATCTTTCTAATCATTGTGTCCCACATGTTCCTTACACTACATTACATATAATCAACATTTACTGATGAAATACAAGGCCATAAAATGTAGAGAGTTGAAAAAAACAAGAAATCTGAGTGCATGTGCAGAAAGTGCTTTCTTTTGTATTCCCTAAAAGTTCATCATGTTCTAAAAGCAAGAAAGACAAGACGACATTACAGTATTGGGACGGGACTATTGCCATACCCCTTTAGTCATCGTCATGAGCACGGCCCTTGTTTAGCTACAAGTCTGGGTGCAGTCAATTTGTAAAAATTAAGGTCATTCTGCGTGTGTGTGTGTGTGTGTGTGTGTGTGTGTGTAAAATGAAGGCACTTAAAATCTTGTCTCTAATTGAAGTTCATTTGTAATAATTATCCAGGCTTGTTAATCTGCAGCCCTTGGGCTACTTGCCCTTTTTTTTTTTTTTTTTTTTTTTTTTTTTACTGTTAATAACTATCCAAAAAGAAAATTTGGTATTTTAAAAAAATCTCTAAAACATCAACTATATTATATATTTTATATATGGCTCAAGACAATTTGTCATCACAGTGCAGCCCAGCAGGGCAAAAGATTAGGCATGCATGTGAATCCCGGTGTATGCTCTGAGTATATTCAATTGTTATTTCTCAAAGAAATTTTAAAGCTCAAGTCAAAAGTATTAACAAATGTCAATTTCAGATCGTATGTGGAAAAAAAGGCGCCAAACTAATCTTGCTGGTATTCTTCCCAAGGACTTTTGTAGCCTTGACCGTGAGCCTGCCTGTGTTCCTATCACTAGGGACCTTGACAGGAAGTGGCAGCCAGAGAAGCAGCCAACCAGAATGTGCTAGGTAGGAGTCGCACCCTTTCTGAAGCCACAGAACACAAAGCCTATGGAGTGAATGCGGTCAGCCTATCTTTTTACAGTTTCCCACCTCCCTACTCTTTCCCCAGTGAGATCTCTTCTTAAATGTACAGAGGTATAATTAAGAGGAAATGTTTTAGGGAGCCAAGAATATTATAGAAAGTTAAAAATGTTCCAGAATGAAGAAGGATTGTAGCCAAAAGCAATGCATTGAAATTTATCAAGAATCCTTGCTGCTTTGGGCATATTTGTTTTAAATGTCAGTATCTGAAATGTACTACAACGATCGGCAACTTGGTGTAGAGCTGGAAGAATAGAGAGGACACCTGTAATGCTGTGGAAATGTTACCAAAAGAGCTAAAGCAAATATCTTAAGGAGGAATTCTCAAATATTCAGTGTTCATGTTTTTAATGGAGCTGTTGATAACCTTGTCTTCTAATAGAATTCTAACTATGGAGTGCATTAAACTTCTTGACTGTAGTCAAATGGGTGAAAGCCAAGGGTGGAATACAATCATGTACTTGATAAAAATGCTATTTATTTAAAGTATTCGAGTAGCTATTATGTTCAAGTACAAAGTTTTGATCCTCTCAGTAAACTTAATCTAGGAAGACTAAAATGTGTTGCACTGTTTTTTTAAAGTTTACCCTGGGTACAGGGTACACTCAGTTTTTTATGATAATATCAAGTGTAAATGCTGGCTTAGACACATTCACACTTAAACAAAATAAGTTTTGAAATTGTTTTTGTGATCTTTTTTTACCATTATTGCATACTTGTGGCTAAGGATATGGAGGGAGATGTGCGTGTGTTTGTGTGTGTAGGAAAGAGAACTTCAGTAAATTGAACAAAAAAGAATTATAGTCATTGAGAGTAAGATTTTAATCTCATCAGAAAAAGCTGTTACATGATCTTGTACACATTGTTCAACCATTCTGAGTCACTCTTCCCCAACTTGTAGATTGGTTGTGAGGAGTCAGTAAAAAATGTGATAAAGTATATAGGAAAAATAAGTTCCTCACCTGTGATTTTTAAAAAATGTTATTAACATTTGCTTTTCTCTTTCCTTCTAAATACATTGTGTGTGCGCACGCGCATGTTCGCGCGCGCGCACACACACACACAGTAAAATAATACAATTCATTAGATCAAACCCAAAATGTATAGGTAGCATGGCTTCTCTAATCTAGAATGAACCTGTAGGGGTTGTCTAGTTCAGTTACTCTTAGCATCTGTTAATGAATGACTTTCATTCTTCCTTCAGTGTCCTCCTTCCTTTCCATTCCCACTGTCATCATGCCATAATTTACTGTTTCACTGAATAGGACCCTCAGGATCCATGTCACAAAACTTCACCAATCCTTGTTGCCCACAACCACCAAATACATTCCCTAAAAATAAATTTATTCTGAGGCCCTGCTAAGAAATGAAGTTATCTATCAACAAAAGCTTCCAGTCTACATATGGGCACACTTGAAGTCTTCTTCCCTCACCCAGATTTCCCCAGCACATGCTTCCTCTAGTCAGCTAAGAACAGGACATAAATATTAAGAGCCTGCATAAAGTTGAAGTCTTACTTTCATCACCATTTAATTGATGTATTCTATCTGTTTGAGCAAATGTTCTTATTTGTCAGTTATACAAATTTTTTTTAAAAGACTATTTAAAGCTGGTAAGAAAATAGCATGATAACACCTAAGAAGTATCTGGTTGCACCTATCACATAAGTGGCTCTCAAGGAACTATGACAAATATAATCATCACCACCACTACTGTCCTGTAATATGTACCACATTTGTCCTGCAAGTCTTCTTTTCTAAAGACCCTTCCTCTTCTGATGCTGGGAACTTGTTCCTTTACTACTATACTTACCTTTCCACGACTGTACTTACCTTCCACTATACTTACCTTTCCATGGGTTTCTCTAAACCCCAATTGCATTCATCAGTCTCTCTTCCTATGCCCTGCCTTTCTGGTGTCCATTTCTCTTTTTCTCCAACTTTTCATAAGGGTTTTGGTTTCCTGACTAAACATAAATGCCCCCAAATGGAGTAAGCTGTTGTGCTATGTCGAGAGTGTCCTTGACTTTACCCTTGTTTGAGAATGTTGAAATGTTCTTAAAATGGGGGATTTGACAGCTGATGTCTAAGAATCCTTTCAGTTGTGATTTTTGGGTTTTGAATTTGTCTGCAATCAGGAACATGTCTTAAACTACTGTTAATTTAAAAAGTGATCTGGAAGTCAAAGGAGATAGCATTTATTTGAAAAACAAAGAATTGTAATTTTTAGTGCCCTGAAATGGGGCAGCCCTGCATCGTGTCCTATAAGGCAGGCACAGCTCAGATTTCTCACAGAGGATTTTCATATGGGCAGAAATTCTAAATTACGAACCCATTCTGATTGGTGGTTTCGGGTGCTCTCAGGCAAGAGAAGGCCAGAGCATATTGGTCTTAGTCGTTTGTCTAAATCTAATGAATATTCCTTTAACAGGTATGAGTGCAGTGCTCTGCAGTCTCCTGATTCTCCCTTAGAAAGCCTAATCCTTGGTTACTTCAGTTTCTTTCACCCTGCCTCCTACTTCCCACAGATAAAGAACATTGCACAAAAACTTAACTATGACATTTGACAAGATACCTTCTAAAGAATCACAGAACTCTTTAGTCTCTGCATAGACAAGCATGGCCTTCTATCTCCCAGGAGAGCTTATTAGGCTTGGAGGCCCAGGAATGTGTACCCCATGTGCATCACACTCTGATCTACAATGAGCTATAAAACATTTTTAATGAATCAGCATTTTGTAAGAAATATTTCACTGGATCATTGTACATACTTTAAAAGGAGTTGAGACAAAGCAAGGAATCTTCCAAATTTAAGACCAAGATATTAAGTTTAGGGGATGAAAATGTTGCAGAAGAAATGGCATCTAAGGTCCACAGAGCTGCTCTTTTTCTGATTTTCTATTTCCCTCGCTTAACCTTCTTAACAAAATACAGTCCAGGAATCTAACAGAGTTGCTGTGGTTTGGTTTCAGTATGGTCCAGTGTGTTCCCCAGAGGTTCATTTGCAGGAAACTTGGTCTTCATGGTGATGGCATCCAGGTGGTGGAACCTTTAAAATGTGAGACTTGGGGAAAGGTGATTGCATGATGGGGCACTACCCTCAGAATGGATTAATGATGATCTCTAAGACCTAGTTCTTGGAATTAGTCCTCTAAAGAGAAGCTGTTACAAAGCAAAGCTGTCCCATGCACTTGGTCCCTTACTTACATTGCTTACTTACTTACATCCGCCATGTTGTCATTACAGGCGGGGTGGGGCATCACCAGAGGCCAAGAAGATGCAGCCACCCAATCTTAGATTTTTAGTCTCCCAAACTATAAGCTAAATTCATTTTTTACTTTATAAAGTACCTTGTATTGGATGTTTTGTTAAAGCAACACAAAATACACTAAGGCAAAGGTTTATCTTTAAAATTCTAAATGAAAACTCTGTTCATATTTAGCCTGGAAACAATTATTTTGTACAGGGCCAATCTGACTTCTGCATTTGTTGGGGAGCTGCACTTAATCTTATTATGGCCGGTTCTTTTCACACCAGTTTGGTTTAATTCTGAAAGAACCTTCAGCTTTAAAGAATGCTTCTGCTGTTCCCCATCCCCCATCCCCACACTAGCAAGGTATGGTGAGAGGAGGTGGCAGGGAAGTAGAGAAGGAAATCAGTTAATTGTAGGCTGTCACAGTTGTTTTAGGTGACTTTGTACTTCTTGAATTTAAGATCAACATGAACTATAGATGTTCAAGCTAGGAATTCAAATAACAACAACGAAAAACAAGCCTGGTTTTTGCTAATGCTAGGAATGACTCATTTGGTAAGAAAGGTATTGTATTTATAATACAATACAGAGAGAAGGAAAAGACTGTGGTATCTGCTTTCTTTGTGTTTTTGACCTTGAGGAGAAATATAACTTGTTTGTTGCAGAAGTTGAGCATCTAATGTGCTGTTGCACCTGTTAGTTCTTACGTACTAAATGGCAAAGCACTTGCAGATCCTTGTGATTGCTTTGTGGGTGAAATATTTTCTGCAATCTGGTGAGCTGGGTTTTTAACAAATAATATATTCAATTTTTTTTGCATCTTTTATTTTTCAAAAGTATGCTTTCTCTTTCTGTTTCAATACCTTGGTGTTATCATTACATCTTAGAATGCTTGGCTTTGTATTTTCAAGGTAACATTACAATTTTTTTTTAATATAGAGACCATGAACCTGGCAACTCCTGCCAGGAAGCTGGAAGAGGTTCTTCATCTAGCAGAGCTCTGCATAGAAGTCTTACAGCAGAATGAAGAGCATCACGCAGAGGTGATCACTTGTTTTAACAATGGTGTAAAGCTCTCCTTAAAGCTCTTTCATAGTGGAAGCAATATTGAAAAAGCCTGAGCATAATCTTGATAAACATCTGGCTGTTCATATGTAGAAAGCTGAGGCTATGTGTGAATTTCCTGGAAATGAACTCTCTATATTACAAAGTATATTTTTACATGTATATTAAATATATATCTGATAAGAATCATGTTGTGGGAGAAAGTATGGGATGAACCCCAGGATTCATACAGAATACAAAGCAAAGCTGGAACACAAACCCATCTTGTGATTCCAATTTGCTTGTTTTTACTCCTGCACTACAATCCCTATAGGTTTAGAAATATAAGTTAATCAGCACTAAAATAGAAAATTTTTATAAGCTTCAAGATAAAATATAATAGAAAGCATTCATAATTATACACATCTGATAACTCCATCCTCATACCATCAAACTTTAACTTTCCAATATTCTGGCATTGCTTATCATTTAGAAAATTTCAGTTACACAATAACATTTATTATAGATCTGCAGTATTTTTTTAACAGGCAAATTGTTTATTTTAAGACTTAACATTTTCATTCCTTCTAATAGTTGCAAGTTTATTTACAAAGCAAAATACTTCCTGACTTTGAATTGGGTAGAGGAAATGTGTGGAATTACGTATATGCAGTAAGCTGCAGTGCCCTGAGAGGGTCTTTATTCTTGAGGACACACATGAAATACACAAGAAGAAAAAAGACCAGATACATATGCATTTATAGAATATTTAAATTTAATGAAGCTTAGTTTTCCAAAATATAGAAAACTGCAGGAACTATATTTCAACCAAATTCTTGGAAAAGAGTATTCATGAAATCTTTCTACAGGTAACTTAAGATTTATTGTCTCTGGTTATAAATATGATCATTCAAAACATCTGCTTTTAGCTCACACTGTGGAATCTAGTTTTTAGCTTGCATCTGTCATGTGTGAACTTGTTATGGATATTTTATTTTAAACTGAAGAAACAGCTGCTTCAATAATTTGAAATGAATTCCCAGGAGGATCTTTTCTAGGCTAGTACCATTGCTATGTTACAATGAAAATGATTATATAATAAAATATACATTATATTTGTCTTTGTCTTTTGTTAAAAGGCATTATCATAAGAGTAATGAGCCTTTCTTAATTAAAAAAAATGGTTTATTACCTAATTGCAGTATAAATTTTAGCTAAACAGATATATCTAATATTTCTGTTCATTTTAAAGAAATTAAAAATTAAACATTACTTAATATACTCCATGAAATCATAAAAATGGTTGTTAAAGTATATCAATACAATTAAAATGCAAATATTTATTTTAGAACCCACAAAAATATAGTTGACTTTGTTAAAATAGACTATCTTTACACATAAATATTCTTCTATGTACTAAATGTAAAACTATTATGATGACTTCTTTTTAAAATGCTTTGTAACACTATGGCATTTTTCTATTCCACAATGCTTCCAAATTCTTGGAAATCCTCAGGGAAGAGAGGTGAGTAAAATTGTTTCCACTATTTTCCTTGCATGGGATAACTCTTTGTGTAAATTTAAGAGACAACTCACTTTAACTACAGTAATTCCAAAACCAACTGAGTCCATTTCATGAATTATAGACTGGTGTTCTTTGAATGGACTAATCTTTGTTGCATCGTATGGGTGAATGCCTCTTATTAAAACTGTGTATGTTATAACTATTTAAATCAAATGAAGCCAAACAGCCTTTGATATATTCCTTTCTTTTGTTGGTTTTTGTCTTCCCCACTCCACCTTTAAATCGGGTCTGACTTTTTCTTTGAGCAGTTCTGGAGAAGGAATTGGGTCTGACTCCAAAGTCATTTCCAGAATGAATTGGTGGGTTGCACTCTACACTGAAAACTGTTTTGCTGAATGTTCAAGCTAGAGTTTCTTGACTCCGTGAAAGAGCACCTAGCTCAGCCCCCTGGGGGAGGTTAACAGTCTGCCCCAGAGAGACCCTCAAGTGGCTCCTGTGTCAGCTCCTTTCTTTTCATCCCACTTCTCACCACAGTGGTAGTTTACTTTGCAGGGCTAAGAGGTTGTTTCCATCCTTCAGCAATTTTCACTTAAACAGGTTTCATGTCCTTCAGATCTTTGACAGTAACTTACTTACCAGGCAGTCTTGCCTTCTCTCTGAAGGCTTCTCGACCTCTCCTCAAAGACTTTTTCTTTAGAATTCCTGTGTTTTCTCTTCAGATGATTTAAACTCCTTTCCAGGATATCTTTACGGCTGTCTCCAAACTTTAGTGACTAACACATCTGACCAGAAATTTCAGGTAAACTGATCTGAGAACCAACTCTTCATCCAAAAGCCACTCACTTTGACAAAGTTGGAAAGTTCTAGTGGCTACAGGGAAGGCTGCCTCCACACCCCTTTCTTCTGATAAGAAAGCAGTCCCAGAAGGATGGAGCAGCTTGTCAAAGGTGCCCAGCCAGTTTGTGACTAGATTAAAACTCAGTTTAGACTCCCAACATGTTCTAATTAAATCATTGCTATTTTCCAATTTAAGTAGTCTGGTTGGAATTTCACTTAATTTAGCAATCACCAATTCCACATATGTAGTCCCAAATGGTAGGATTATACTCTGGTTTCTCTTCAGATCATATAAATCTTTCACCTTTTACCAAATGGTAGGGTTTATGCTTTCTTAAAGCTGATTAATATTCTGTTGTGTATATGTACTACAATTTTTTGTATTAATTAGTTCATAAGCACTTAGGTTGTTTCCATTTTTTGGCTGTTCAGAATAGTACTGCAATAAACTTGAGAGGGCATGTGTCCTTTCTACCTACTGAATTTCTGACCTTTGGATGTATACCCAGAAGGGGGATTGCCAAATCATATGGTAGTTCTATTTGTAACATTTTTCAGAACTTTCATACAATTTTCTATAGTGATCATACAAATTTACATTATCACCAACAGTGTGCAAAGGTTCTCCACATCCTCAACAGCAGGTTATCATTTGTATTTCTGATAGTAGCCACTCCAACTGAAGTGAAGTGATAGCTCAGTTTGGTTTCGATTTACATCTCCCTAAAGTCTAATGCTGTTGAACATTTGTTCATGTAGCCTGCTCCTTAGCATGTCTTCCTTTGAGAAACATTTAAGTCTGTTTTCTATTTTATAATTACAGTTTTTTTCATTACTAAGTGAATACCTTATTTATTCTCAATATCCCCTAGTTAGGTGCATAATTTGCAAATATTTCCTCCCATTCTGTGCATTGTCTCTACATTATGTTGATTATTACTTTTGCTGTGCAGAAGCTTTTTAGTTTGATATAATTCTATTTGTTTATTGTCCTCTTATTTTTAGTACTTTTGAGGTTTTATGCAAACACAACCTTTGACTTTCCTAAAGTATTTTCCCTATGTTTTCTTCTAGTAGTGTTATATTTTCAGATCTTACATTTATTCATTTAATCCATTTTCAGTTGATTTTTGCAACTGATGAGAGAAAGGGGTCTAGTTTCATTCTTCTGAATGTGGATCTCCAGTATGTATTCTTGATAACTTTATCAAAGATCAGTTGATTGTAGAAGTTTAAGTTTACTTCTAGGTACTCTTTTCTGTTCTGTTGATCTATGTTTTTTTTTAATGCCAATTCTGTGCTGTTTTAATTACTAATTAATTGATAGTATATTTTAAACTGAAATACTATGAAGCCTTCCATTGTGTTCTTTATGCTCACAAATGCTTTAATCTAGGATTTTTGTTCATGTGTGATTCCATGTGAATTTTGGTATATTTTTCTAGTTCTGTGAAGAAAGTCATTGATACTTTGATAAGCATTGCATTAATTATATAGGTGGACATTATAACAATATCGAGTCTTCCAATCCATGGACATGGATGTCTTCCATTTCTTTATATTCTCTTCAACTTCTGTTATCAGTGTTTTACAGTTTAATTGCAGGAATATTTAACCTCTTTGGTTAAATATATTCCTGGGACCAGGAGTGATGGCACAAACCTGTAATCTAGCTACTCAGAAGACCAAGGCAGGAGGATAACAAGTTCAGGGCCAGCCTGCATAATTTAACAATGTTCTGTCTCAAAAGAAAAAAAGGGGTGCTGTGGATGTATCCTGGCCCCTAGGTTCACTCTCCGGTAAAGAAAGGAGAAGGAGGAAGCGAGGAAGGGAAGAATGAGGGAAGGAAGAAGTGGAGAAGTTATTCCTAGATATTTAATTTTTAAATATGTAAAAATCAGAGTAATACTTTACACTGACATGAGGCATTTTCAGCTCATGAGCTCTTTTAGTTATTTCATTATTTGTGAACCTGGTAATCAGGGAGGTATTCAAGATTGTGAATCAGAAGAATTATAAAAATCTTGTATTCCTTCAGTGCTACTTCAGGTATCACCTTGAATGTTCTAGTTCATTCTACTGGCCCTTTCAAAAAGCTTAAATATTTCTAGAATAGGCCTTCCCTCACACTCTGAGCTGTGTGGGTGTATGTGTGTCCACATATATGGCAAAGGCAGGGGAAACTAGGCTTTGGGTTCTCACCAGAGCTTTAGGCTCATCTACAAATTACAAGATCACAAACCGATGTTAACATGGAAGGAAAAAAAGAGCATGAGATACATCCCAAAGTCGGGTTTATTGCTTTTGATTCGTTGTGCAGCTACCCTCCTTTTTTGTTTTAAATTTTATTATATTTTGAGAGTAAAAAATAATCAAATGCCTCAGACATCAGGGAAATCAGAAAATATTTTAAAAATCAGATGATGATAGATGTTTCTAGCAATAGAAAAGTCAAAGGACATTAATAGCTTACCAATCTGCAAAGCATAGATGGTTGATTGGTGAGTGGATAGATAGATAAATGATAATGGCCAGTGTGTCTTATACAGATAGTGTTTTAAGAAAAGACTGTTTGTCAGACTTGATCTCTAGATTGTAGCTGAGCTGGATTCAAATCACTGCCCTCTTACCTACAATCTCTATGACCTTAGCAAGGCACTTAATCTCTCTTTGCTAAAATAAGAGCAATTATACCATCTACCTGAAAGGATTATTTGGTGAATTAAGTGTTTATAAAATTTCTAGGGCAGTAGTGGTAAATGGAATGCAAGGACTTCACACTGAGCCACATAACCTCCTTTTTTGTTGTTGTTTTGTTTTTGATTTTGTTTTGTTTTATTTTTAAGACAAGTTCTAAATTGCCCAACATGGGATGGAATTTGATCCTCCTGCCTCAGCCTCCCTAAGTGCTATGATTGTGGGTGTGTGCCACCACACCAGTTTGGACATTGTTTTTAAAACACACGAAGTCACATTATAAGATCTGTGTGTGGATTTTAACAGTTTTTTTGTAATCATCAATAGCTGCATTTACATTTAATAGCAATAAATTTTCATTTTGACTTTATTTTTTACATGGATAAATATTGCTATTGTCAACTTGCAAATGAAGGAATGGGAATGATGAGAAGTGATGTCTTTCTGATTAATTAAGTCCTACCAGTAAGTTAAAATTTTTTGCTTTGCTTTCAGGTTCAGGATTTATTCTGACTTGCCGCTGTTTAGCTGTATTTGGCACAGTCCAATCCTTCAAAGTATTATCAGCCTACCACATCCTTTTATTTCGCTCTCAAGCAAATTAAACATTGCCTTCTGCCTCTGCCATCTCTTTACACTAATTAGTGGTTTAGCCTTAGAGCCAAGATAGCTTTAGCCCAGATAATCATGACTTTTGATTGGTGCCCCACTGACAGGTGCTTTTGTGAGAAAGGTGTTCTCTTGCCTGGTGAAGGCCTTACCTGTTGGACCTCTACCATCTCCCATGAAGTGATACCCTAGGGAGGAAATTATATAGCCCTTCTTCTTATCTCCAACCAAGGGTAGGACACCAGTGGAATAGTAAGAGAGAGGAAGGGAAGGGTGGCAGGAATGATCTTGTGGCCTCACGGTACCTGCAACTCTTGCTTTGAATTTTTAAAGACAATGGTTGCTTAAAGCTTTCTCCAGTCATGGTTAGAATAGCAGGCATTTGTCACAGATGGGCTTACATTCATCAGGAATAACACCAGGAGTACGACTGGAGTCATAAACACATAATTCTGAAAAATATGAAATTGTCTAGTTTGAAGCCAAATCTTAAAGCTGTGTTTTCAAGTTATATTCCATTATATTTCATTCTCCACCCTGACTCTGTCTTTAAAGTTAAATTTAAAGCAAGCCTGGGGAAATTTTCTCAAAGTCCAGAAATCATCATGACCTAACATGACTATTATTTTCTTAATTTTAACCTTCTGCAAAGGTATTGGCTGTGAACTGGAAATGAGATTTTGAAGATGTGTCTGTTTACAGTACCACTTTCTAGTATATGTGCTGCCAAAGAAAGCTGCAGTTCTGCTTTCTTACCGTGGTTTTTACACTACTAAACTCAGGTTCTGCTTTGCTTTCTCACCACTATAAAGGCCAGGAACAATACATGGAGTGAAATTGTGGGTCCATTCTATCTTTTATTGTTAGGCTATTGTCATATACCTATTCTAATAGTTATTCAACCAAGAAAAAAATCAAAGATAATACTTGCAAACAACAGCATGCTTTATTATATAGAGCATAGTATTCCCAACAAGTATTTATCACAACACTGAGCCAGACAGTAAAATGTCCCTAATTTTCATCTATTATTTATTTATAATATACTTTTCTCAAGTCAACTTTTTTTCCCACAGTGGAGACCGAAGTCAGAGCTTTTGCACTGAGCTATATCTTCAGTTCTTATTTCTTTTGAAACAGGATCTTGCTAAGTTTCTACATTGCTCAAACCTCAAACTTTTGATCCTCCTGCCTTAGTCTCTCAGGGTACTCAGGCATATGCCACTATGCCCAGCTTCTTATGTCAGCTTTTTCTGTTATTGACCTATGGATAATTAGTTATGTAGCAATTTTATATTATTATTTTATTATAATATCTCTTATACTGGGCCAAGGATTTAGCTCAGCGGCCAAGTGCTTGCTTGGCAAGCGCAAAGCCATGAATTCAATCCCTGGTACTAAAAATAATTTTAAAAGCTCTTATATTAAGGCCATAGCCATTATAAGTTTTTTGATAAAATAGAATGTAAATATTTTATAATTTACTTTTTTGTGTTGTGGTTTCTCTCTTTTCAGTTATCTAATTTACAGTTGAATAAAGTGTAACTTGAAAATAAAAGTAGACCTCCAACTTTACTGTTTTAAATCTTTTTAATGCATAATTTTGAGAGAACAATGAAAATATCTATATCACAGAAGTCTGAATTTTTTACTGTTACTTGGTTAAAATATCAGAAGCATGTAAGAAGACCTAGAAGACACTTTACTAAAAATGGTGTTAAAAATAGTCCTTCAAACCCTCCTGGTTGTTAGTTAAAATGTAAACTAGTAAAACCACCATAGAAATCAGTATGTAGAGTCTGAAAAAAAAAAGAAGAAGAAAAGAAAAAAAGAAAAAAAAAACCTAAAATTAGAAATTCCATTTCACCCAGCTATGTCTCTCCTGTGTTTTTCCAAAAGAGTTAAAGATATTATACTATAGTATTATGTACATACCCATGTGTTTAGCAGCATAATTTACAACATTTAAGCTCTGGAAACATCTTAGACACACAACAAAACATAAGTTGGGAAAAAAGATGTATGTGTACAGTGGAATACTACTTAGCCATAATGAATAAAACAATGTAATTTATTGAAAATTGAATGAAACTTGAGACTGTAATGTTAAGTGAAAGAAGACACTGAAAATTAGACATCATATGATTTTTCTTGTATGAGAAACCTAAGTCATAAGTAAATGTAAAAATAAAGGAGATATTCTAGAAAACAAAAAAGCAAATATTTTAGAGATATGGATGCTAATCAGGGAGGAGGAAAGAGGATTAGAAACATGGTAAAAGAGAGGAAAATGATTAAGATATGCTATATACATGTATCAGTTCCCCAAAACAAGAATAATTACTAAGTATTAGAAACATAAACTAAAAATAAAAAAGGAAAGATGGTCCTTACCTGTGTGAAGATTTTTTTTAATACAGAGATGCAAAGTAAAACAAAACTAAAACCAAAGAAGTCCCCATTGTTTTCAAGAACTCTAAAAACTTAAGTATTATTCTCTCCTATCAGAGATATTTTTAAAGTGATTACATCTGTTAGCTAAAAAACATAATAAAGTGCCTCACTAAATAGAAAATAATAACTAAAACATACAGAAATTGTCACTACAATATTTACAGTCTAATTTAACAGGCAAACATAAAAAAGTCACATATGTAATCTAATAAGCAGTTCTAGGTTCTGTGAAATAAAAATACTGGATAGCTGAGTGTGTACCAGAAAGGATCTAATTTGTATCAAGGGTATGGAAATCCTTATGAAGTTATGTTTGAGATGCATAGCAATACAAAGCTTTGTGTATCAGTGAAGTGTTTCAAATTTTATTGTAAATTGGGACACATAAAGACTCTTAAAATATCTTTTGATCCAGAATATTATGCTGTAATTAAAAGTAAAGTCAAATTATTTTAGACTATAATGTCAAATGTGTTAATGTCTTTTCACATGAAAAAGAAAAATATTGGAAATAAATACACCAAACATTCATAGTTCTGATATTTAAATTATGTATATTATTTCTTATACATAATTGTTTTTTTATTATAAATCTCCCAAATGTTATAAATTAAATGTTAATGTTTATAGAACAACATATGGCTTTGTATATTTTACTTCTAGTTTATATTTTATATATAAATACTAAGTTATTTAAACATACACATTCTATAATTTTGTCACAAAATATTAGACTTTGTTTACTTGTTTGTGAAACTAAGCCACATTGTAAAGTATTCTCAAGTCTCACTATATCCATATATGTTTCTAACAAGCAATCTATTTCTGCTTTCTTTCTTTATGCTATTATAGGCATTTGCCTGGTGGCCTGATTTATTGGCTGAGCATGCAGAGAAATTTTGGGCTTTATTCACAGTAGATATGGATACTGCACTGGAGGCTCAACCACAAGACTCCTGGGATAGTTTTCCTCTTTTCCAACTGCTTAATAATTTCCTCAGAAATGACTGTGAGCACCTGTATTTTCTTTCTTGTGTGAAACCGGGAGGTGGGAGAATGCCAAGAGTGTATTTGCAGAACCCTAACACTGCCCTAACAGGAGTTGCCATGGGTAATATCAATGTTTGCTTAGCCTTGGTGGCTATCTCAAGCCAAGGTCTGAGTGAGACCAGTGATACCACCACACTGCTTCCCTGAATTCTGAGGTTCCTCTTGTTCCTGCCCTGTAGCCTCCACTGAGGACCCATGACCCAGGCACCCTTCACACTGCACCATGTAAATGAAAAACTATGCAGGTTGGCACTTCTGAAATACTTAAGAATGCTTGAGTACTTCTTGCATCTCAGAGACCTCAGAAATCTGTCATTATTCTGGGAGATCATTCTGTGCCAAGGCTCCTACTAACTAACATGTATTGTGGTTATACTCTTGGCCTGAGAGTAGATTTATTTCTTTGGATGATAATGTATTGTTGCTAAGTGGTATGACTTGCTCATAGAGTGTGGAGAATTTAAAGAGAGTGTAAAGGTCCTCTATGGAGACTATTTTCCCAAAGCAATTACTCTGCTAGATGGTCGAGCAGCCAGTGCATTATAGACCAAGTTAAACCCCTCCTCCTTACCTCTGTTGTAACATGTTCTCCTTGATTAGTGAGATAGTCATCTTCTGTCCTGAATTTTTTTCTCCAATGCATTATTCCCAGGTCATTTAAATCTTCCTCCATTACCATTCTCATCACCTACCTGAACAGACCTCACGGCATCTCTCAGTGTACACGGGAATGTTGTGCACAGGACATAGTGCTCACTTACTGACCCAAATTTTCCAGACCCTATGAGCAGGACAAGTCTTCTGCCCAATCTTCCTGCAGCTTGAGGCTGCTTTCACTCCCTGAGGATCACACTGTTAATGCATTTAGAACTTTCTTTGTGTTAAAACTCATGTTTTTGTTACTCTTTTCCCAAAAGGTCATTACTAAATTTTTCTACTTTTAAACTTAAATCTATGTTTTTTTACAGTTGTCTTTTCTTTTAAAAAATATTATTGTGTTGGTTTTACTTGTCACTATAATCTCATGTTTCTTATCTTTCATTGGTTGTTTATGCTTTTGAGTCCTGCTTACTGGGAGTTTGTAGAGGTCTCAGAAATTTTCTTGAGAAATCTCTGCTACAACTCTAATGTGTTAATATCTTTTTATATTTACTTTAAGAAGAGTTCCTGCATTACAAGTATAAATTTTTAGCTTATCAAGATGACAATGACAAAATTTTAATTTTCAGGTATATTTGCAAGTATTTAATTCACAAGTTTCATATTCTTCTGTTTTATACTATTGCTATGACATCAACCACTACTAAATATGTATTTTTATACTACTTGTTATACAATACTCATTCAGATTAGAGGAGCATTTATTACTGACCTCTTTTGAACATTGTCAATTTCGAAGATGAGTATAGATCTTAGCTTTGATTTTGCAGTGATTAGCAGAATTTAGAAAACATCAATTATTTCTGAGAAAAACAGCTCCTTTATGTAGTAAGATAAATAGAAAAGTTCCCTAGTGCCATAATTTCCTTTCAGTACTGGGAGCGTGGTGTGACCTGGGGAATTGAAATAGAAAGTAGTAACTTTCACCACCAACTCATAAATTCCTTCCTAAAGCCAAACCAATGAATAATAGCTCAGAGGTTGGTAAAACAATTCTTTCTAGTTATTATCCTTTATGATGATAAAGAATATCATTAATAATTGTGTAACTTAGTGAATTCAGTTCAAATATTTAATATCTGCTCAAACTACTCCCAAATTATCCTTTTAGAAATCTATGGGAAAACATTGACCATCTATCCTTTTACCTCCCTTTGAAAAGACAATAGCCTTGGCTGTAGTTTTTGCACATTGACCCAATTAGAGCTATGGAGCAAATCCCAATTAATTATAGCTTCAAATAACTCAGGGTACTAGGAACAGAAAACTCTGAATGACCAGTCAGTCTTGAGAAGGGAGATAGTGTGCTGAATAATACTGCTTATTTGTATATCTATGTGTGTGTTCTGCAAGCTGTGCTATAAATTATTTATAGACCTTTAATTATTGTGGTTTATTACTACGAAATAATTGACAATTAATACTAAAATTACTAATCACTAGTTATTACTAATAACTAGTCTCACTTTTCTAAAATTTAAAATTGCTAAGACTCCTCAAACAAATGGAAATATTAATTGGAATTTGTGTGCTATTTGTTGTTTGAGGACCTTATAACAGAGGGATTTTTTCCATGAATAACTCAGATGCTCCCATAAATTATTTATCATCACTTTTATTAAAGTCCTTATGCTCTGATGTTTTGAAATGTACATTTATCTTCTAGCATGTGAAGGAAATCTTGAAAAAGCTTCTTCATTGTCCTGCTCAGAAAACTAAATCCCCACAAGGCAAGATCCTGGGCAGGGGCTTGCCCACAGGAGCCGGGGACAGAGGGCAATTGGAGCTTCATCATTTGGTCTTTAGATTAGTTTCATTCCATAGTAACAAAAGGAGGTTTAGGCGATATTTTTTAAATAATCTTTTTAATAGAGATCAAAGATTCCTTCAACTTTTATTATGAACCTAGAAAGCATAGAACATTATATTTTGATAAAGACAGAGAAAGAGAGTTGGGTAGAGGGTAAAGAAAGGATCAGATACAGGTATGTATTGTCTTAGCACATAAGTTAGCAATATCTTGTCTGTGACAAAATTTCCAGGAGCTAAACTAATTAGCAGGAAAACAGACTTAAGAACACAAATTTGGTTTCTACCTTAAAGAGAAGTAAACCACATCGTGTCTGAGCTACATGTCTTGCCTAACTAACAGTTACCCAGGATCATGGAAAGCTATGATTCTCAGAACCCTTGGATATGAAATATGTTTTTCTCCAGGGTAGAGGACCAGCTGCACCACACTTTTCAGCCACTGTCCCCAGGTCTCCCTTCCCTCCCAGCCTCACACACTGATTCCCAGAGCAAGACTGATGACGCAAACAGACTCAGGCTCCCTCATTTCTGGCCAGAAAAGACCAAGCTCCTACTTGCCTTTGACTCTGCCTCCATCTACCCCAGTGATCGCCCCCAGATCAAGACAGCACTAGCTAGGCAGTCAATTTAAATGGTATCTAATGAAACGGTTTTGAAAGACATGTACTGAAAATGAGAGGAAATAAATGTTTTTGTAATGAAGCAATTAGCATGATAGTTAAATGATACAGAATGAGTATAAAGCCAGAGCAAATAGATTCTAGCCTTTCATGCCATTTTCCACAATTGTCCCATGGAGAATAGATACAGCAAGTGACCGCTTCTGACAAATGAAAGCCATCTGCAAATGGCAAACCCTTGGAGCTAGTCACCTTTTCATCTGTGGATATGCTAGCAAGTGGCAAATGACCATTCTATTGGGAACTGATTCCCAAGTGAAAAATACCACGGTGCTTCTTCTTTAATTAACAGCCTTTTCACATTGCTAGCACATTAAAGCCATCCAGAAGAACACCCGTGCTTATGTAATCAATGTCACAGCATCTCCACCTAAACGAATAATAAATGTTCAGGCTCTGCACTAAGTGAAAAACCCGTTCTCCAAGACTTTCACCTCCATAAAGATGGGTTCATAAAAATCGAAAAAGGAAAAATTGGAATGTGGTCTCATGAGGCTAAAAAGGCTAGTGTTAATAATTAACAAGGAGAGTGAAGTGGAGTCAAATTAGCCATAATAGAGCCCAGAGTGACTGGCAAAGTCGCCCGCTCATTATCAAAAAACTCATTAAGAAATGAAGAGGTGGAAATCCCGCTGGGTTATTCTCACACTTAGGCTGTATCAGAGATTATTTTTCAGATTTCTTTCAAATGAAGAATTGTTAGGTCACCATATTGTATATTAGGTTAATCTTCAGGCTTTGAAATATGAAGATTTTGAAATAACACGCTGACACCTGCGTGTTATTCTACCTCTAGTGCTTAAATGAACGGTGCGTCTGAAATTCACAAATTGGTGTTTATAGATATATTTGTACGTACAGATACTGAGAACAACGCAAAAAGAGTATAACTTCTGGATTATACTGAGGCTATGTACCAGCATAGTTTTATAGGCTGGTACTTTTACATATGATGGAATGACACCAAAATGTGAAAATGTATTGAACTGTAATTGCTAGAGCTGATTGAATTCAAAGTTGTGTGTCAAATTTTACTGATGAGAATAATAAAACAAATAAAAGCAGGAAGGAACTACCTTCTTTTCTCAGTTGAATTTTGCAATACATCCCTAGTTTCCTTACTGCTTGTAGACATTGTTTTTATATTTAAATCTGAGTTTTATATTGTTTAGAGTCTAGTAGCTTCAAGCCAATAACAGCCAATAACCTGTTCTGACATGTTTCTGTGTTTTTCACAACAGGTTTGTAGAAACATCTAACTTCTGCAGACTATGGATATCAAGAACCCCACACTTGAGGGCAGTTGATAGTGTTACAGCTGTAGTCAGTTGTTCCCAGTGATAGGAGCAGGCACTGCAGGGCATAAGCTCAAAGATTAAAAGGCTTTACGTGCAGTAAAATTACAGACCTCTGCATTTGGTTATAATATTAAATAATCTCATAAAAGGCATTGTGAAAACTGCTGGCCTGTGAGATTTCTTGTCTTTGCCCTAACTCTTGGTTAAAATTTATATTGACACTTACTGAATTAATCCCACAAGAAACATGTGCTGAACACCTATAATTTTCAAATTCCAGACACCTTGGAGATACCTGGGTAAATGAGAAATGATTCCTGCACTTGAAAAGTATATAATGTAGTGGAAGAGATGGATGCACAATAAACTATAATATAGTATATTATAGATGTAAGATATAAGTCAGTTTCATGTACTGACGTTATGAAATTTTTTATTACAGCTTTAACTTTGTATTTTTGGTTTGGGGATTTGTTGCCCAAAGATATTATATCTGTGCTGTCTCATTTCTTGTCATTTTCTGTCTCTTGATGTACATATGTGCACATGTGTGTATGTGGATCTATGTATGTTTAACAAATGCCCCGGTGGGAAAATGAAAGTTGGATGTGAATCTAGGATAGTTAATGTATAAAGTAGCAGTAATAAACTATATAAACTACTTACCAATTTTTTAAAAGAATAAAATCTGTCATTTCTATTTAATGGGTTGCCTTTAGAAGGCAGATTTTTATTGACATTTATGCTATGAACAGACATTTATTGAGTACCTATTTCATGTGGCAGATTCATGGCTGTGTGCTATTCCTAGATCCCAGCATGTTCTAAATGAGTTGGTGTGTATTTTCCTTTTATTTTATACCTTTTGTGGATGTGGTTCTTCTGACTTTTCTCCTGAAGTTCGTATTTCCTGTGATAGTCATTACATGCACTTGTCAACTTGTAGAGCATCATATTAACTTCATATCTTCATCCATTGTGTTCGTGTTACTCAGGGTTGATACAATTTATATCCCATGAATAATTGTTGTTTTGGGGCAGTCTGCTGATTTTATTATGGTTGGTGTTTGTTGTGTTTTAGCGAATAAATTACTCATTTCCTTCTGAAGTACCTAAATAGAATTTAGTGGGAAAGATCATTGTTACTAATAACCTAGAAGTAATAACTAACTGGATAGGATTGCACCAATGTAAAACTAGATTTTGAGTTCAAGAGTTAGAAACACATTTTTACTCTAAAACAATAAACAGGGGCCAGTGGTTTAGCTCAGTGGCACAAGCACCTGCCTGGCAGGTGCAAAGTCTTGAGTTCAATCCCTGGTACAAAAAAAAAAAAAAGAAAACCCACAAATTATTTTATTTGCTTATTTATTTTGCCTAATGATTGTTGTCTCAGTGAGTATTACTCATTGGATTATAGCTTAATTTCTCTGTCACAGTCTTACTATTAAAAAGCCTGTGACAGCTACTGTTGTAAGACTTCTGGGTATGTAAATAATCAATTCTAATTTATTAATTATTAGGGTGATCAAAATAATTAAGCTTTTCTGTATCACTATAAAAAATTTAGGCTTTATTTAATCCTTTTGCTTTCTTTTTGTCATTTCTAATTGCACCATAGGGTTGGTGTCATTGATGCTTCATTATTTTCTGACAAGGTGATGTCAGCAAACATGTAATTTGGGTGGGGAGAAAGACAGTTATTTTGATGAGCAAAGTAGGTGCTGATCCTCCACTGATGTTGTTGTAACCACTTTTTGAGACTCAAGCCATCTTTTTGCTCTCACACTCAGGTGCAGCGTTAGAAACATTCCTGGATGAGGCCATGTTGAGAACTTGCCTCTTCCAGTGAATTGTTAACAATGGGTATTTTGTGAAGGCTCAATTTAGACAGGTGACAGCCCCGTATCATAACCTATCCTTATGAAACCAGATGGAGAAGATGGAAGCACTCACTCTGATGCCTCGGGCTATGTATTAAGAGTCGCTTTTGTCAGTGTCTGATAGGAGTAGGATACAAACTGGCATATGGGCAACTGAGACAAGGAGCATACATTTACATAAGCAAGTGCAGTGCAGTGTGTGTGCCTGCATTGCTGCTTTGTGATACCAAATAATCTCTGTCTTTTCCCCCTTTATGTGTATTTCCCTTCATTTTCTTTCTCCCTTCTCTCTTCCCATCTTACTCTATCCATCGCTGTCTTCCTCCCTCCTCCTCCCTGCTCATTTACTAAGGAAATAATGGTGTCAGTTTTCCAAAACTTTCTAATATGGGCTCATGCATTGAATTTTAAAAAACAAAAATTCTCAGCAGAAGCATGAACAAACTTTTAGCTAAAATAGAAGATTTGTTGTATATCTATATACAACAACTATAGCAACTATAGGTAATCTATAGCAACTTTAGGTAATTTCCATTTTCTCAAAATTCTGTGGGGATAAAATCATTCACTTTTAGGGACCATAAATGATCAGAAAAAAATTCCTCTTTTTCCACATTCATTTAAAAGAAGAACTATGAAATAACCAACCTTTCCATCCAGGAGCATCATTAGCAATCTGATCTTGGATATATATATCAATAGTAGGATTTCCTATAGTAGCATTGCTTCCTACCATATGTATGTATGAAGTGTGAGGCAATGTGTAGACTTCCCTAGGCTCTGCTGTTGTCATTTAATACAATCTCCTGAGTAATAACATAGTTATTTAGTTACATTCAAGTATTTATTAATTCAATAAACTTTTAAACATTTTCTCTGAAGCAAGAACATGGCTAGGTTCTGAGAACAGAGACATGGATCTTACCTCAGGGTCAGAGATGTCAGGAGATGCTGGCACCATTTGTGCAAGAACCACATGGAGGCCTGTGCAGAGTTGGGAATAAGCAAGAAAAGCTAGTCATTGGTCAAGGAGCCAGAAGAATGAAGTCTTTTTTAAAAAAATTTGAGGACTTAAAATGAATCATGAAAACCTTTGTACCATAGTAAATAGGGGAGTCAGGCACACAGGATGTGTTCCAGAGAGGTAATTTTAAGAAAGATCTTGGAGCACTTTTGTACAACATGAAGGTCTTTGAAGTTTGTCATGGTGATCCACTAAAAGATTACAGTCTTTAGAAGTGCAGTTACTTATTTCATATTTTAGCAAACCTTCTGCTTAACATTTTGAGAAAATGGATTGGCAGAGGGAGAATTACTAGAGTAAAGGCCAGTTAGGAAGTAAGTGCATGGGTCAAGACAAGAGATAAAAGGGCTAAGCTAGTGCAACACCGATAGCATGAAAGAAGACTTAGTATAACAGTATGATATAAAGGATATAAAATAACAAGTCTTGATTACTAGTTTAATGTAGGAAGAAAAAGACATGTAGTACGAGCTTTCATGTTTCTTATGTAGAAAAGTCTCTTTTGTACTCTGAGGATGGAGTACAAGAAGGTGATTTTTTTTTAACAAGACAGTAAATCTGCTACCTATTAAAGATGTGAAAAAAGATACCTCTTCCTAGAAATACATTTGAGTCAATTGTTTCTTAATGTTGGAATCATAACATTTAATAGCAACAGTGAGTATAATTCTCCTTATGTGTTTCTTCATTTCAACATATTTAAACTAAATATGACTTTACTATAAGAAAGTAACTTTTGAACTGGTAAGGTGCATTGCTCATTTGTAAAAATTATTATATAAACATGCACTTTGGTCTTAGATGTAATTAAAAATAATGATGGTAGTTTACAATGCCTATCAAGATGGAAAGCCTGTGTTCTAAATTTTTTTTATTAATAGACCATATAAATGAAGACGTAGGCATATAGTCTTGCCATATGCCAATGTAAAACTTCCCATCTTTCACTGAGGATTACATTATTACTGCATTTCATATTTCAAAACATGAATTTATTTTTCCAGTCATTAAATGTAGTAGTCTTGTTCAACATAAATTTTTTCGTAATAACTGAGGGGTTTCTTTTTCAAAATTCTAACTCAGCATTCATATAGCAGAGAGATATTGATGTTCTAATACTAGGCTGAAGAATGGATGAATGTATATATAGATAACCAATGGTTTATAGTAACCCAAGTGAGGAGAGATGCTATTATAATCTACCAAGATGAACATAGAGCTTTGGTTTCAAGTCTTGGTTCTACTGCCTTATGACTAAATGGACTTAAACAAGTGTTCCAAGCTCTCTGTTCCTTGCTGATAAAAACAATTCTTGAAATTATAGTTTGTTTATTTTGTGATAAATAAATAAGAAAATGCACAGTGTAACTTAATTTTTGGCTCTCCAGAAAGGTTGGGGAGGAAGAAGCAGAAGAGGGAGAAGTCATAAAGACCCAATAAGTCAGATTTCGGTTTATTTTTAAATTTTCCTATCACAATGATTTAGATATTTTGAAGGAAAATATTGCATCCTTATTTAAGTGGCATTTGATAAAAGTAACTTAATTACATGATATATATAGTACCCTCTACCTTTATGATTAAATATCCAAGAATAAGCTCCTTTTAATATGATAATGAAAACACCAAGATAACATTAGTCTTCTAAGCAAGGCATTTATTATACAATATGTTTGTTACTACTGTAATGGGAAAGTTCTTAGCATGCAGATAAGTGAGAAAAGACTTTTTAACCACAAAGAAAGACTGACCATATCAGAGGCAGAAAGAATAGATCAGTGTTGCAGGAACTGATCACTAACTTTTGCCATGTTATTAATCACCTACTTCATTTTCCACACATCAGCCAGAGATTATCACATCTCTCCTCTACTTAATAATAAAAACAATAAATTGTACTCAGTAAAATCCATCCCCTTCACTATGCCTCACAATCTGTACACTTCCATGAATCACTCTTCCCTTTCCTTACTCTACTCCTCATCTTTTTAAAAGCATATTAACTTATGCCTCTGGCTTTCTCTTCTTTCTGAAAAGACACTAACGTATTCTTCTTCCAAAGTTTGGGCTAGCTGTCTCCTTGTCAAGAAACTTTTCCTCTAGGTCTTCCATGGAAAGTGCTTCTGTTATTTAGATTTAACCAATATGCTATCCTACAGAAAAACCTTTTCTCACCATTGAATATATTTTTTAAATGAACATTTTCATTTTAAGGGGTTGTTACAAAAAGTTATAATTAGGTATAGGATATGTCATTTGAGAACCATTTACAATCAATAACAGTATTAACCAAAAAATTACAAATTCTTAATTAAATATTACTTAGTATTAATATTTTCCTCCAGAAGGCCTATTCTTTCTAGGTGCAATTTAGGCACAGACTGACCTGTGTTCCATGAAATTACATCCTGCATGTGGAAAGCATCCATCTCCTGAATGACGTAGGTAGAGTATATCTAAAAGTTTTCTCCCAACAGCACTAAATCTTAAACTTCCACAGTTGCTTTAAATGGGATATTCCAAACTGCAACTCATTAAAAACTGATAGAAAACTGGAAAAAAAAATCCAAATGGTACACTATTTCAAATACCTATGTGCTAGGATAGAAATGTAGGTAAGGGTAGATTTCCTATTCACATATGAGAAGCCCTGTATTCAATCTCCAGTCATCAAACACAAGAGGTGTAAACTGAGTCACCTAAAAGAAAATCCACAAATAACCAAGAAGCTTGTGAACCAAAAATAGATATTCCCAAGGCCAAAGTATTGTCTTAGTGAAATAAGCAAATACAAGGTCTTAGAAGCAATTAAGCTTACCTCTTAGAATTGCACAGGTTTAATTCTTTTGTGTTATACAACCTAGCACAGAGACTAACTTTCTCCTTAACTGCTGCATTTATATGTGTCAGGACCTTCAGGAAAGTGGCAGCTTCCTAGAATTTTAGAAAGAGGTCATGTGCCTATATGTTAAACCTCTTAGAAAGGACAAACGTACCATCTGCCAGGAACATTCTATAGAGATATAGTGTATTTTTCTTTGGACATATAGAAGGCTTATTATTCTTTCTGGTCAATTTCCATGGTATGAATTCAATATAGAGAACAACATCCTTTATTGTCTGTATATTAGAACTGTTTATCTGTTCTCCTATATCAGGATCAGGAAATATTTTTCATCCATATTTTCCAAGTGACTGATATTTTTCCTTTGACAAACACTGTTTCTGCTTGGCTATTTCAGCACTTTTGTGTAATGGAAAATTTCACAAACACTTGCAAGAAATCTTTGTGCCCTTGGTTGTCCGCTATGTGGATCTCATGGAGTCCTCCATTGCCCAGTCAGTTCACAGAGGTTTTGAGCAAGAGACATGGCAGCCTGTCAAGTAGGTATCTTATCTAATGTTCACATAGTATCTACTTCTCAACCCTGACCTTATGACTTTACCCATGGCCATCTGTAGTTATTGCTTATGGTGGTCCCTTCCCACGTTGTTTGTTTCTTTACAGGAATATCGCCAACAGTCTTCCCAATGTAGCTCTTCCAAAAGTTCCAAGTCTGCCTCTTAATCTTCCACAGATTCCTAGCTTTTCTACTCCTTCATGGATGGCTTCTTTATATGAGTCCACGTGTGTATTCCTCACTTATTTCCTGGTGGTGTGTTAACTAGTGCATGGCCTGGGCTGTGTTCTGTGCAGATGTGTTTAGACTGCATGGCATTTATCATCATTGGTTGAGGAGTACTATGTTTTTGGCTTTATGTGTTTGAGTTTTTAAGCTGTTAAGCTTAGCATATTGATGATAAATGATACAGAATGAAAAGAGAAAAAACATACTGGTTTGTGTAATGCATATGTAATCTGTGGTGCAAGGTACATGTTGTGACCCAAGGTGTCTGCTTTGAGTGATATAATCAGAGTTCTCCTTATATAGATAGTCAGTGTGTAAACACATTCCAAGGATGCTTAGGTTCAGCTTTCTACTGCCCATGTAACTTACCTTGTACCTGTCAAAAACAATTATAAGAACAGTTTTGAGAATAAAATCTTTTTCCATTTTTATCTTAGTCTCTGTATTAAAGAAACAGGATTATATCTAGCAAGAAAAGGATTGTCCTTTATTTCCCAGAACTAGGATGATCTTGTTTTGTTCCTTTCAAATCTCAGTTGGTATACATTGTTACTTTGCTGCAGATTCAGTAACTCAGAATCACTAAAGTGAAAATTTATGGAACGCAAAATTGATAAGGCCTGAATTTCAGTCTTAGCTTAAATCATTCATCTTCCTTATCCTTGCTTTCCTCAATTCTGAAATAGTTGACACCTAATTTAAAGGTATTCTTATGAGGATTAAAACAACTGTGTAAAAATACCTATCACATCCTATGCTTTCAATAAATGACTACTGCTAGTCATGTTGGCATATTCAAAAATCCCAATAAATGATAATTATTACTACTCTACATCATCATCATTATAATTGTCATCTGTCAGCATTATCTATAACTACAGTTTTAAAAATATGAACCTTGTAGCAATCAAATAAACAAGTAATAATCCTAGTTTACAGATGTAAAAATGCAAACAGTAACATCCTTTCCCAAGATCTCAAGTGAAGTCAGCTAGAAAGACTACATATTAGAAGAAAAATATCTTCCATTTATTGAGAATTTGCTATTCTTTATCTCATTTAATTCTTATAACACCCCTAGAAGGTAAATGTCATTATCACCATTTTACACTTAAGGAAACCTCACTTGCAAAGAAGTTGAACAGAACTTGCCCAATACCTTACAGCAAGTAAAGGACAGAAGTAAAATTCAAAACCAGTTTTCCTTGCTTGCTTACAAGCAAGTTTTCTCTCCTGCTCAATTTATTCCATTTCCAGAATGCTTAAAAACGTACTATGTTTGTCTTTATCCCACCACCAACTGTCAAATCTATACCCAGTTTAGTATACTTACAGTCAGGGAAACAAGAAGCAAATGACCAAGAATGAGAACAGTAACATGCAAAGAAGTTTGGCCATATTTCTCCAAGTTAAACATCATCATTGTACATGTAATAACTACTAGGATATTAGGTTACTTGTGAATTTTTTTCTTATAGGCAAATGCTCTGAGACATTGTGGTATGTAGAATGGTATATGTTATATGCACAGAAATAGCCAACAAAGTGGGCCCGGGATTTAGCTCAGAGTATCAGTGCCTGCTTTGCAAGTGTGAGGTCATGAAAGAGAAAGAAAAAAAAAAAGAAAAAGAAATAAATTACCAACAAAGTGTAATGAAATTTTCTTCATCTATGCTTTAGTGTATTTCATTATACTGTCATATAATTTAATTCATCTTCCTCATTATCTACTTAACAATTTATTTTAACCAAGGACACTATTGTAAGCAGCATGCTATAAAATTTAATTCTGACATTTTAATTTTATTAACTTGATATTTATGTGAACATTGAAACACTTATTATTGAATACCACTTTTTAAAATATGAAATTTTAAGACAGGCATCATGACAAATTGGAGTTTTATAAATACAGTGATTATACTTTCATCCTTCTAAATAAATTACAAAATATATGTATTTTACATGGTTGATCTCCATTATTTTCTCCCACTAAAGTTGTCAATATTAGGCTCTCTGTCATGGTGACTAAAAACATTCCTAGTGTTAAAGATGTTACTGCAATTTACTTTTTCATCTTTTATTATAAAATATTAAATGGCAAGAAACATTTTGCATAAGAATTAAAGGTACAACACTTGATTATATAAAAGGAATTACATAAAAGTAACCAGACTTGAGATATAGCTCAGTTGTAAAGCAAACCTAGTATATGCCAGACCTGGGTTCAAACCTCCAGCATCAGAAAAATAAATATATAAAAGTGATCACGGGTTTGAAGTGACCTACTAATTCATGGCTCATAGTGACAACTAGTCCAACAGAGAAGAAAAAAAGAAATGAAGGAAGGAAGGAAGGAAGGGAGGGAGGGAGGGAGGAAAAGAGAAAAAGAAACAAAGAAAATGAAAAAAAGAAGGAAGGGTATTCCTACACATCAGTCTCATTCAGTATGTAAAATCTGCCTTTCTAACATTTTAGCTCTAGAAATGCCAGTAAGTTAAATTTCACACTGGCATATTTAGAAAGTGATAGTAGAGGCTAGTATTCACATAAGAATTCTTTAATCTGTTAATAATACCTTTAGGAATTGGTCACTGATTAGAAATAATTTAAATGAAAAAGCTCTGAATAAATTGCAGGTTACATATGCCAACTCCAGAGAAAACCTATTTACATTTTTCATGTATCTGTTTAATTATAACAAACACTTGTTATCTTAATTGCATTGCCAGTTAAGCACATTTATTGTCTATAATTCTACCATAGCATCGACTGGAAGAAAAATAATGCCCATGTTCCTGGTAAAGATTTCATTGTTACATATTTTTATATTTTTAGAAAGTCAATTTTAATAGAATTCTTCCTTTGCTATTCAGTAAATTTTGTTTTGATGATTTTTGTTGTCATTGTGTTGTTGAAGAATATGTATTTTTAAAGTTGTACTTGTTCAAAGTAAAACATTATAAGGCACAAATTTGCTTCTTTGCCAGTTACATCTAATTCAAACAAAAGTGCTCTATTCTACCAAACCGTGCAACTGCTTTCTGTACTATAGACCTATAGGAAGTATTGACTAGCCATTCTTTTCTTTTACTTTTATTTGCATATGGCAAAAGGAAAGCTAAAGAAGATGTTTTCTTTCACATGTTTTTTGCAATAGTATGAGAATGGTTTTTCCAGGTGTTTTTTTTTTTAATGGTATATTCAGAACACATTAAGGTAAGGAAACAAAGTGAGTAAAGTTCAATGAGTAATATTCACTGTTTGGCTGTGATTGGCCCCTTGAGAACTTGACCCTGAGGACCTTTTGGGTAGACCAGGACACAAGGAGGAATCTCTGTCTGAATGGGAAGGAGAAAGCAGCATAGTTTGGTGATGGAGCAGGGCTGCAGAGGCCAGGGTGGAGGGTAGACCCAAAGCTTTTAATTAGCCAGAGCAATGAGTGATTTTCCTAAAACTGGCTAATTAAGGTAAACAATAAAGTTACTTAAATAATTTCATTTTTATAAAAATTTTTCTCTATGCCCTTGTAATAACTGTGTTTGTTTTATTTCTTTGTATTTTATAAAGTAAAAATATACATTTTGGTTTAGTACATGGGTAGCAGTTGTTAGAAATCCGAGGACAAATTAGACAACAGTTTTTTGCTTTGTATTATTTTGCTTTTACTTTGTTGTCTTCTACAGTTAAGTCCCAATATGTTTTAATGTAGAAATATTTTACTTTCCAAACCTGCTTAACCATCAGACTATTTACTTGCATTATGAAAAGTAGTAACGTTATCGTTTGCCCAAATTTTATATGAACTGTTCTACAAATTACCTCCATACATCCTGTGAAAATACAGCCCCTTAATAAATGCATTGCAAATCCTGACTCCTCAGTTAGGCGTAAAGACTTGAAATGCATGTGTTTGCCCCAATTTCAGAGTACGTTAAATGTCATTTTTCTGTGAGACCATAGCTTGTATTAAGTTGGATTTTAATTGTGAGCTGTGAAAGGTACAAAGCAGTTCAGAATTTTAAAGGGGTGGGGGTCCCTACCTGGCCTGTCATTTTATTTCCAGTACCTATTTCACATTTACCTGTGGCCGAAACAGACTTATAAGGTCTTTGTTTGCTACACACCTGCAGAGAGACAGAAGTCATCACAAAGACAGAAAGACATACACATGAATAAAAGAGTAAAGCTACTAGTTGCTGAATTCTTCATTGCATATGAATTTTCTTATATGAAACGTCCTTTTTGGATTTTCAAAGGGGGAATATTTCTGTATTTGCCTCTGTCTTAAAGGCTGGTGAAGAACATTTAAAATGGTTGTCTTTATTCATTAATTTTCATTAGTATCCTTAACCATTTTACCCCATTTCATGAAATGTTTCTGTTCTACTTATTCCTTATTTTTCTCCTTGCCATGTCTTTCAAAGAAGTGGAAAGAGTGCTGAAGATGTAGTTCAGTGGTAGTATGTTCCTAGGATGGAGAGGCCCTGGTTAGAGCCCCAGTACATCAAAAATAAAAATAAAGAAATGGAGAGGAATTAGAATATTGAACAAAGGAAATGTTGGCTCATTAAGAGATTTTATGTAATATTCGTTTCACTGATGGAAACAGATACACAAAGAAAAAAAAATGTATTGGTGATCCACGTACCTAACACTGGAAGTTCATTATGTTCTTCATTTTTCCTTTCTCTTCTAGCAATGGCTCAGCAACATCAGAAGATCTTTTCTGGAAACTTGATGCACTGCAAATGTTTGTCTTTGATCTTCATTGGCCAGAACAAGAATTTGCCCATCACTTAGAACAAAGACTTAAACTCATGGCCAGTGATATGATAGAGGCCTGTGTCAAAAGGTAGACATAAGTTTTCAAGTTGTTCCTTAATATACCTGCACCCAAAACACCACTTTTTACCAAGTACCTATCATATCGCAGAAACTGATTCCACATGTGCTACTATTCCAAAATGTAATGGAATTAGGTTCTTTGGCCTAAATTTTGGGAACTTACGTAATTTATAAAATTGACCCAATACTGTTTTTTTCAGATCTCCCAATTGTTGCCCTGATCAGTAGCACCTATATCATATTAATCATTTCTTTTTTGTTTACTATCTCTTTGGGAATACTGCACTTTAAATTCCCAAAATAATGTCTCCTGAGACATATGGAAAATGTCTGTTGAGTTCTTTATGCATTATGTAGTCTGTCTGTGTTCTGTGAAATAGCATGGCAAACTCAAAATATCAGCAGCACTCTTAGTTGCTCTGGGATTACTTAGTATTTTCATTATTCTCTACCCACATTAGATGAGTTACAACTATCTATTTGCATTCTTTAGAATTTAACCAGAAATAAATTATGAGGCTTTGGATTCTTCCAAATGTGCTTTCATTTTCTTAATATCTTCTACAAAACCAATATTTTATCCTAACTGATAAGGCATTCCTTTTTCCATTGCCTTGTTTGTGATGTGTTCAAGAACAAATGGGGGTACCCTATTAGAATAACAGTCAAACACTGGATTCCAAAACTCTTTAAGAAAAATTCTATCTTCAGAACAATGTTCAGTGCCCACCCCGAGAAGGGCTATGAATTAGATTGTTTCATGTTATGCAAAAAAAAAAAAATCTCTAATTCAGAAGTCTCAAACCTGAGGATAGCCTTCAATTCTTTAGCAAAACCAATACCAAATTACTTATTATGCAGTATCTTTCAAAAACCTACCTATAATCTCAAGTATTTAAAAACACAAGTGACCTGAAAGAAATACACATTGTCTGTTATATACAGATCATTATATTTCACAGTTTTTCAGACTAATTTTTTAATTAGATAAATGCTTATTCTGCTTTAAGACAGAGAAGGATGTGGTTTTTTCCTATTTGGAAATAAATTCAGGCACTTAAGTGAAACTGTGAGGTTTTTCCAGGAATTATAATGTATAAGATAAAACAAAAAGCTTTATTTAAATAGTGATCTTTTCTGAATGACAATGTAAAGCTCATACCAAAAATACTAAAAAATTTTTTTTGAAAATTTTTTTTGAAATGTTTGTTCTTAAATAAAATATCACATTCTGACCTTTCATTTGAGCCACCTGTAAAGTACAACTCTCATCCCAGCACACAAGTTCTGCCACCTTGCTCACTCCTCATTTGCATGTTCTAAATTAGCATCTTGTAATATTGCTTTCTTTTTACAAAATAAGTAGGGCATATGTCAAAACTTCTTACTCTAAATTCCTGTTTTAATAACTAGAACAAGAACTGCATTTGAACTCAAGCTGCAAAAGGCAAACAAAACAACTGACTTGCGCATTCCTGCTTCTGTGTGCACAATGTTTAATGTATTAGTCGATGCCAAAAAACAAAGCACTAAGCTCTGTGCCCTGGACGGAGGACAAGAGGTAAGTGGGGTGTGTACCCTGTGAACATGCAGCAACGAGAGCTCTGGTAGGGGAGAAACCTTGGCTCATGTAAGCATCTCTTTCATCAAATACTGCCTAAAATTTTCCAAGTGGCCATTGGATTTCAGATACACCTTTTAGATGTTGCATATTTTCATAAACACTGCTTTTTATAAGCAAATTAGAGAACTAAAAAGCTACTTGTTTTGTTTATACAAATTTAGAATATCCAGAGGTTTGCATTCATAATAGTAAGCCACAAAACATTGCATGAAATACTTTACACAAAAGTTTTCATTTTTTAAAGATCAAGTAGAAGTATGCTTTAAAATTAACCCTAGTTCTTATCAATCAATATTCCATTATTTCTGTTTGCTTGTAAATTCAGAAATACAATTTAAACTTGTTCCATGATTTATTTGTGATGAGAGTGCTAACTGGATGGAAGGTGATTTTAGATTATTGGTTTAAGTTGACATTTTGTTATGTTTTTTCCATTGAAATTACATTTTATTTTTCCATAATTTCTTTATTCTTCCCTATGTCCTCTTCATCATCATTTCCCCCATGGCTGATCCAGTTGGGTAGTCAGTGGGTAAGTTTTGGTTTTTTTAAAGCACATTTTTCATTTGAATTATTATTTTTATAAATTTGGTTTTATTTTCATCTTTTCAAGTTAAAATGACATCATTAATTCCATTTTTAGGCTTTTAGATTATATATGTGTGTATGTGTGTGCATGTGTATAAAGCAGATAGCTTACTGTAACAGTAATAGCCCAAAAACACATTGAGATACATAAAAATACTCAAAGTCTGAAATATCAAGGATAATGTTTCTTCATTGTTGGCCTGTAAAATCTATAAACTTCTTTTAGTTTTTAAAGATGAGATTTTTTTTCACTGATACATGTTTGCTGTACATGAAGTTTACATCCATCCTAGCGAGGAGGTAATTCTTTTTCATTCCCTTATCCTCCCAACCCACCTCCCTTTGTCTATCTCTAAATCCACAGTTCCTATTTCATTCTTCTTGTTTTTAGTTCACGTTCACGACATGTAATGCTCACATTCATTATGGGTATTTCTCAAGTACCTGACACATGTTACACTTTTTTTACATCCCAGTCCCCTCTCTTGTACCATCCCCTGGACCCTTTCCCATTTGAAAAAGATCTATTTTCCTGTTTCCTTCTGACATGCTTTTGTTTTGCCCTTTATTCATCCTTTGCCTTACTCAAATGAGAGATACCATGTGGTGTTTAAGCTTGTGTGTCTGATTTATTTCACTTAATATGTTTTCTAAGTGCTTCCATTTTCCGACAAATATCTCATTTATCCCTCTTTATAGCTAAGCAATATTTCGTTATGTATAGATGCCACATTTTCTTTATTCACTCATTTGCTGAAGGACATATAGTTTGCTTCCAGTATTTAACTATTATGAATTCTGCTTTTATAAACATTGGTGTGAATGTATTACTGTAATACGATGTAGCTACCTCTTTTGGGAAGATACCTAGAAGGAGAATATCTGCGTCAAATATAGTCTCTAATTTTAGTTCTTGGAGAAATTTTCATACTGAGTTCTATAGTGGTTGTATTACTTTATATTCCCACCAACAAAAAGCTCTTCTACAAGATAAGATTGTTTAAAACCTAATGAATTCTGTTTTTTGAAAAAAAATCTAAATAAAATTAGGAGCAAAGTTACTATTAACATTTTTAAACATTTATATCTATATAGTTGTACTATACCAGGAAAATATAAACTCTGGAAATTTAGATGATATAACATTTCAGGATGACCCCTAAGTACTTGCAAAAAACAAGCCTTTGTCATGACACTTTTGCCCTCACACATTCAAGGTCTTCCAAAAAAAAAAAAAGCAAAGCCTCTGAAATACATGGATTCAAACCCTTTCTGTGTAAAGGATTGGCTAGATTACATTCTTCTGATGTTGTTAAGATCTTTTCCGTGTTCTGAAAGCAAGTTTACTCTTACAAATCTTATAGCTTAACATGTGACAGTCAAACACAGAGCTACTCTTACAAAGCAAATAATTCTCATCCAAAAATAAGAGTTTAGCTAAGCGAGAAAGTAGATAAGAAGACCTACTGTTTGTGACTTTCATATCTATTTAACCTAGATATAGACATCAGCTGCTGGGCTATAATATATGTGTACATACTCATATTTCGTACTGTAAGCAATTCAGGAGGTATATGTATTTCTAATACCATAGCACATAGCTTTACACACACACACACACTTTAATTGGCATATAAATGTTACAGAATGCTCAGTAATTATTTTCTGATCACTTACAACATGATTTATTATCTCTAATTATCTGGATGAGCAGGCAGCTGGTTTGAGTGCCAGTGACTCCTAATCACCTCTTCATGGTTTTCAATACTCAAATGTAAGCCTTTGATTGTCTGCCTGAGAATATTGTTTCTTCATAAACCCATTCTTTTCACATCTAGATTATTATAACATCATCTTGCCTGTTCCCATTACTTCTCAGTTTGTCCATTTGTTGTTATTTTAGCACACATTTGCAATACCTGACACATAATAGGCACTTAGTAAATATTTGTAGAGTAAATGAACAGACTGACTTGTAACTGCTTTAAAAATCCTCCTCTATAACAAACAACTCATTCTAGTACTTGAAAAGAAAAGCAGGCACACAAAAATGCCAAACACTGTCCCATGTTCAAATGATTCTTTACATTAATAGATGGAGGGTTTTTGAAGAATAATCTGCTACTGTTCATTATGTCTGCATCTGTATCTACTCACCAGAGACAATTAGTTTCTCACAACTTTCACACGATTAACATAGTTCAAAATGTCCAGGTGTAAAACCCATTAGCAACTCTGAAATGTGGTAAATAAGAATTTCAGTACAAAAAAAGACTGTGTGCTTTGCTTTTTCACTAGTAAATATACCCACATAAATCTCTCCAAATATGGGACACATATATTTAGAATTGTTGAATATTGGTACATATATTACAAGCACAGTTGAATAAGTAGACACAATTTTATAGAACACAGCAAAGTTCTTGAAAAAAACTAAATAGACAATTCAGAACTCTGTGGAAATACATACTACTCAGTTAAACCTAGAAAAAATTATTTCTAAGTTGTAAGGAAATTACCTCTCTTAGGTAAATCTGTTGTCGTTGTTGAGATAAAACCCTTTCCTACTTCTTACCACCCTGTAGCCCCTTCTGTGTTCCTGAATTACAGTTCTGTTTTCTTACATGCCAAATGATGGTGCAAACATACTCTGCCAGGGTCCAGCATGAAGTGATTAGTGAGTGAATGATCTGCTCATGTGACAGCTCTGTGTAATGAGCTAGCAACCACAGACCCATTCCTCAGGGATAAATATTGAGATCACAAAACCAACATAATGTGTAGTATCCTTATTCATTGCTGCCAACAATCAGGTGAATGCATTAGCTGGAGGCATTTATCTGCCCTTGGAGCCAATTCATCCAGTGTGCCCAATGGTTGAAGATGAGGATAAGAACACATTAATGAGCAACTCAAGTAACCAGAGGACCCCACTGCTGCAGGATTTATTCTCAAAGAAAAATACTTACATTTCCAGAATTAAAACCCAGTGCCTTTAAAAGTTATACCAAGAGAAGGACCACAATCTTTTAAGAAATCTTGGTTACATTGGCACTTAGTTTTCATTCTTCTGTTTTTACATGATATCTTAGTTACTTTTCTCATTGCTGAAACAAAATACCTAACACCCAAATTTAAAGAAGAAAATGTTTATTTAGCTCACAGTTTGTAGAGGTTTCAGTACATAATCAGTTGGCTCCAAGGTGATGTGGCACATGGCAGAGGAGGCAACAGTTCCTGGTAGCAGAAGACAGCAAAAGGAACAACAGAGAGTGAGAGAAAGATGAGCCTCTTTCTATCCCTAGTATTATTCAGTCCAGGATTAGTTCAGTGCCACTCCAATCAGTAGACTGATCCAGCAATCACCCATCCTTGATCCCAGCACCCGTAGTCCCAGCATTTCCCTCTGAATCAGTCATGCACTCGAGAGTCAGCTACCTCCAAAGAAAAAAGTACTGTGACCACATGAGTCTTTAGACACAAACCATCACATATAATAAATAAAACTATGCTATTCTAGAGCCGGGGATTTAGCTCAGTGATGTAAGTGCCTGCCTGGCAAGCGTGCCAGGTCGTAAGTTCGATCCCCGGTACCAAAAAAAAAAAAACTATTTTATTCACGAGTATAGGGAGGCCTGGATCTTATGAAATAAAGGTTCCTATATCATCTTAATGTAATTTCACAGTCATTTTCTGAAGAACCAGGGCATAAACAATTTAAGGGCAAGTATATGGAGAATTAGCTTATGAATGAGCTAGAATCTACCAAAACTATAGTATATAGCTGAAACATTCAATAAGAATCTTACAGATTTTTATAGTTGAAGACAAAAACTTTCAAAATTTGTATCAAAAATGTGCTCTGAGTGGAGGAAAACATGTCAGTTTCAGCTTAAGCAATGTAAATATCTTTGCAGATAAATTCTGTTTGTATTTATTTGTTATCTCTTTTGGGAATGTTTGTATTTTTCTTTAAAAGCTATCCAGATCTCATAATGAGCATTATTCTAGCTGTTTTAATTACATGTAACACATGGATTATTGTCTTTGCACAGTATTGCATATAATACAATGTATATTGTTTAAATAAATATATCATGCAGAGATATAAATAGATAAATATATATAAATAGGTATTCTCAGCCCATCTCCAGACCCATGCTCCTAGACTACCTTTAACAACTGATATGGTCAGATCTCATCAAGTAAATTTACAGTAAAAGACCCCAGATTATAAAACCTAACAAACCTTATCCTACTTGGGTTTACCCATCTGGTTATACATTTACAATGTATATTTCTCTGTTTTTCCCTTTTTAACTTTAAATTTGTTTTTATTCATTCTCATTTTTCTCTCTTCTTTCCATCTCCCCCTTCCTTTTTCCTTGCCCTCTTCCTCTCTGTTTATGGCTAGATGAAATGTAAAAGAAAATAACAATCAAAAGGTGTGTCTTACAAGAGGACTTCTTGATGCTAAGGTTCATTGATTTTTTTTTACCTGTTTTTCAATAAAATGAATTTAAATGACCGCTTCGGTGCCTTATGGCTTGATTCTAAGAATTGCTAAAATTAACTCAACCTAAAAACACTTAACAATGCAGAAGGTCTATTGCTTTTTATCTAATAGATTTCTAATGATATTTTAGACTTTTGTGTTAAAAATGAAATATATGACATGAAGCTAAGCTTTGAGGTTAAGATACTTTTAGGAACCCCTTTGGAGGTCTGGGTTATGTTTTGGGTTACTTTTCATGTTAGAGGAAAATGAGAAACTCGAATCTCCTGTGTCTTTTCCTGTTCTACCCCACTGAAGAGCCTGGGCTGATATTTCATTTCCGCTTGCTACATGGACTCAGATCTGGAGCCAGATCTGAGGAGAGTTGCTAATTTACATAAGCCCTTCAGCCACTTAGTCAGTGGTTGCTTTCCTAGGAAGCTGGGGGCCGTTTTACAAGTGCCTCTGTGGGGGCCTACCCTGCCAATCAGTCTAAGGCCCTGGAATTGTTCAGTTGGTCTAAACTGTGCCCGTGTGATGGTGCATGCCTGATTGAGAAAGTGATTGATGTAGCATGGATCCGAACCTTAAGCACCAGCCAGCTTATTCAAGCTCTTTTGCTTCTATGTTGGTTTCATTACAGCCTTCCCTTTTCCTTGCCTTTAAGCTACTCCAAAAGCAAAGATATCAGTATTAATATCCTTTGGGTTTCTGTTCCATTTGTCTTCCGAGGAGCCACATATTTGAGAATCATAAGCTTCCCTGAGTGGGATATGTGCCTAGAAAGTTCTATGTTTACGTACATGTAGTTTGTTTTAGGTCAGGGCCATTACACATACACACTCACATTCAGGGAAATAAAATAATTCAAAAGTTTAAAAATTGTGCTTCCTTCCTTTATTATTTACACAGGTGAATGATGGCCATTTAAAATTGTCAGAGCCTGTAAGGGGATGGGAATCATTCCAAATATTCCAAAGCCAGCCTGAGTTGATGTTTTGTTCTGTGTGGAAACTTTGAGACATGTTTTCAGAAGAAAAAAACAATAGCTTTCAAAAACTTACATCTAAGGAAACCATTCAACCAGCAGCTGTTAAGTTGGTCTAATGTTTATACTGACCTGAGTACTTTTACTCTATGCATTATGTTAGCTGTTCCAAGAAGCCTTGAACCATCAAGATAGGGTTAGTCTTTGCAAGTCACATTTTCTGTGAAGTGGCTATTGGCGACAATCTGCTGTCAGATAAATGCTTCTAAAGGAAGATTACTGTTTAAATGGATGTGCCTTCGCATGCCGTGGAAGCCCAACTCTTGTTAATTTAAGAATGAAACCCTCTAGTAATCTCTAATGAAAGCCAAAAAAAAAAGTCTTTCAGGTTTACTTTAAATACATGGTTTTTTGTATTTATTTAAAGGCGTCTTTCATGAGGCTGCTGTAATAAAACTATGGGGAGTGAGTGCCGTTTTATTTTACCTTTTTGGCCTATTAATTTGTTACCATCTATTCACCTTTGTTGACGAAATTTTAATTTTGCCCTTGCTTGAGCATATTGTAAGAACTGTATAAACTGCTGCTTCCTAGGATAACAAAAAGGGCCTTTTAGAGAGAACAATTGGGAGCTCATTTTATTTCTAAAGCACATTTAAAATAACTTATGAATGAGAGTTGTCAGACATGAAATGCTGTATTAATTAAATCTTTCTCGAGCCTTTTTTGCTTCTCCAGCTAAACCAACCCTTTAGAAAATACATGGCCACCTTAATTACAGAGGAGAAGACAAAAAGTATCCTTCACATTCCTGAACCTGAATAAGAATAAGAACTCAATTCATCTAAATAATAACCCCATTAGCTGCTTAACTCAACAGTGCACATGGGAAAATTTTCAAATCACAATGTAAAATGTGTTGATTGGGTAGATCATTTTCAAGGTTTTGTTCTTTTAATGTTCAAAATGATCATTTTAAGTAAATTTGATATGTCATAACTAGTAGCGTTAGAGCATTTATGACTTATGAAAAAAGCTTTGTGTCCATATCCACTAATTCATCTTTGTCCTTTAATGTCTAGCAACAGTACCATTCAAAAATAGATGATTTGATTGACGACACTGTAAAAGAAATCATTTCGCTGCTAGTCTCAAAGGTAATGTAGTATTTATTAACCTTTTGAATAAAATTAAAAATAATTTTCAACTGAGAATTTTTAGAGCTATCACATTTCTTGATGACTAAGAAATTGTCACTTAAAAAAGAAATGCAAGAGAAGTTCTAATTTTTAGAAAAGCTGTAAGCAAAAATGACTGAACATTGTATTGATAACTCTTGATATTTGTATTTATAATTAATTTAGATTTTTCCTCAAGGATTGTTCCTTCAAAAATAATTTCCAATATGTTATTACATTGTATTCTTGCTCTCTTTCTACTTTGTTTTAATTCTGGATCTGATATAGTATTCCTCAGGCCTTGAATGTAGCCTGTTTCTTGTAGTAATGGTCCTGGGGATCTAGATGTGGTATCAAAGACAGACAAAGCTGGCACAGTGGTATCAGAGCTTCCTCTCTCCAAAGATTTCCTGTTTGATGCTTGAAATATCTTTGATGAAAGCTATAGCCTTTCACTATGTAAGTACAGAGGAAGCCTAAATGGGTGTGCTATTTGGCAATCAGATGACTTAGAATCCCACTAAGTGGTACCAGACTTTCATGTGTGGCATTTGAGATCAGAGACCATTTGGCAAGGGAGAACCCAAGAGCACTAGAATTTAAAGAGGAGGAGGAGGAGTTATTGGTTAATGGGAACAAGGTCACAGCTAGATAAGAGAAATGAGCTCTGTTGATCAATTACACACACGGTAATGTTTATCAGTATTATGCAATTCAAAATATCTGGAAAGGATTTTGAATGTTCTCATACATTAAGTATATAAATATTTGAGGTTAAATATATTTAAGTATTCCAAGTTGACCAATACACAATGTATAAATGTACCAAAACATTAATTACACAAAAGGTGTATAATCATTATCTGCCTTTTTAAAAAAAGAGAGATAATGAAAGAAAATGGTATGCTCTAAGTGACACATGTGATATATATAAGCAGATGAATCTCTGCTCTTCCAATGCTTGGTCAAAGAATCCCATATCAGGCTTCATAAAATAATTGGAAGAATGTACAAGAGGCAAAGAAAAAATCAGCTTGATTTAATAAACAAAGGGCATGCTATTGAGACAAAAAAAGTAGAGATACTCCATAATCATGGAAAATTTTAAACCTCATTAATAATTTAAGACAAACAGTAAAACTACAATAATATGTTCTTTTTCTAGTAACTCAGCATAGATGTTTTTAAACTAACATCTAAAATTTAAAAAGATGAGATGAGACATTCACATTTCTTGTGTATGGAAGTCTAAATTGTTAAAGCATCCCTGAAGATAGCTTGTAATTATGAAATACATAAACACACTTTTGCCTTTTTGCATTATTTTCTTATTACTCAGAGAGATGTATAAAATATATACAATGACATTTGTTCCATCATGTCTAATTAAAATTTGGAAGCAATTTTAATCTCTTAACATACAAAAAATGAGAAAGTAAATTATGGAACATCTATATTAAGAAACTATGTTTTTAAAGACTATTGGTAAAGGAAAAATTTCATAATATGGTGCTAAATAGAAAAAATCTAAATATTTCAAAGTGTAAAGTATGATCCAAATTTTCACCACATAGAAAAGACTATTAGATAAACTTTCACTAGGTAGCCAGATGACAGTCAATTTTAGATTTTTTTTTAGTGTGTATGCATGTTTTCCTAAGTCTGTGGTAGCAAACCTTGAGGCAGAAGACAAAAGAGGAACGACAGCTTTGAATAATACCACCTCTTCAGCTTCTTGTTTGCCTGACTTCTCCCACCTTATCAAATACAACAATCAGATACCTACACAAGCACATCAAATGTTTGCCAACAGGTCAAAAGGGAAAAGAAGGGGAAAACTGACCAGCAGGGAAGGGAGAATGGACCACTGAAGAATCAAGCTCTTCAAAGAAGGACAGTGAAATTCCCTCTTCAGTGAGTCCGACACAGCAGCTTACAGCACCAGTCAGCCCACTAGAGTAAAAGAAAGTTAACACTGCCCTTTCCTTCCCTCTGCAGCATCCAGGGCAGTTTTACTCAGGTAGAACCTCTTGGTCAGCCCAGCTTCCAAGAACCTGCCTTTTAGGAGAAGTTTAAATTATAACATCAGTCATCCAATTGCATGTTAGCACGTAGATGATTTAGGGTTAACAAGGCACCTACGAAAAAGTCCAATCAGTTTGGGCTGGGGAGAGATCTGCACACCTTCTCTACATTCAGTTCAGGCAAATGAATAAACTTTAAATTTCCTACATCAGATGCATCTCATTAATAGAAAAAAATAGCATATTTGAGTTAAGTCAGGAAAAGCTGTTTAAAAAATCAATACTATCCAGCAGTAATTTCTGTGATAAAAATATTTATTCTGCATAGTTCAAGTAGCTACTAGCTCACGTGTCTGTGCAGCTCATGAAATGTGACTAGTGTAACTAGTTAAATTCTCATTTAACTTTAATTAATGTAGCCTTGTGTATTTATTGGTTATTTGAAAATCAAGCCTAAATTAGTTTCACTTATAGATTTTTCCTGCCATCAAATAGTGCTTATTATCTTCAGTTTTCAGTTGAAAAGTGTAAGTAATTTGATAAGTTGGACCAAACAAGGTTTCATAAAGGGGTGAAAATAAATGATGTCTTCTAATTGGTTCAGAATCAATCTCTATAATTATATGTTAAGCCACTTCAGTGAGATATGATTGACAAAAATTGTGCATATTTTAATGTGTTTAGTTTGATAAGTTTGGAAGCATGTGTGAACTCAATGAAAATTCTATATGTTCAGTGCCAAAAAATTATGCATCATTTCCAAAAATCCCAGCCCTGATCATTTATTATTTGATGAGAAGGGGATGGCAAAATTTAATATAAGCTTTACATGCTTAGCAAATGATATTTTTGACTATAAGTATTATGTTATACAGAAGATCTCTAGGACTAACTGAATCACCTTTTGAAAAATACCACTCCATTTCCTCATCCCCATAGACCAGTGGTGGTGGACTTTTGGCACATGTGCTGCAATGGCTCTTTGTATCATTGAAAGCTCTAAAAGGTTCACCATCGCTACCACATACCCTAACAACCACTATTCTGTGCTTTACTTATATTAGTTTCACAGTTTTAAATGCCTCATGTAATTTGGATTTGTAGTACTTTTCCTGTGTCTGACTTAAATTTCCCTGAATGGAACATACTCTAGATTCATCTGTATTGTCCCAAATAGCAACATTTCCTTCTTTATTAAGGCTGAATAATAATCCATATGATATGTGCATAATTTTATTGTCCATTTATGTTCTAGTTCTAGCAATTGAGGATATTTCATTGAACATGGGAATATAGCTATCTCTATGAGTTTCTGATTTCAGTTTCTTTGAATATATATTGAGTAGTTGGATTGCTAGATCATATCTGTGTTAATATGAGAATATTCTACACTGTTTTCCATAGTGGCTGCACCATTTACATTCCCAGAAAACATGTGCAAGTATTCTTTTTTTCTCTACATACTCACCAACACTAGTTATCTTTTCATGCTTTTTGTTTGTTTGTGTTTTATTTTGTTTGACTAGAAATTGAACCCAGGTCCTTGTGCATGCTAAGCACTGAGATAAATCCCCAGGCTATAGATCTGACTTTTATCGATTTTATCACTTTATCTATGGTGATTGACAAATTTAATTCATTTGCACTTAATTCTTGACAGGTAAAGAATTACATATTTCCCTTATGTATGCCAATACTTTAACATTGCTACTTTTGTTGTTGTTGTTTTCAGTCTTTTTTAGTTCTTTGGTTCTTTTCTTCCTCCTTTTCTGCCTTCCTTGTAATTCAGTGATTTATTGTGGTAATATATTTGGTTATTTACTCTGAATTTTTTTATTCATTAAGTTTTTCTTTTGTTCACCACACATTTTGGTTACTTTTCTCTTGTTGCTGAGACAAAATACCAGACACCCAAAATAAAGGAAGGAAAGATTTATTTAGCTCATAGTTTCTGGAGGTTTCAGACCTTAATCAGCTGGCTCCAAGACAGAGTAGCACATGGCAGAAGACAACAGTTCATAGCTGCAGAAAACAGCACAAGCAACAAGTGCAAAAGGGGAGGAGCATGGAGAGAAGACTCTTTCTGTCCCTTATGTTGTATATAGGCCATACCTCCTTGGATGTAGCCCTCACACCTATAATCCCAGCATTGGATTATGAGTCATCCACAAACTCTGGAAGCCCACCTCCCTGACTGCATGAGGTTTGGGGGAACATCCATACTCAAGCCATAAAACCACAACTCATCTAAAACTTCTTATAACAAGTTGTTTTAAGCTAATAACTTCATTCAAATAAAAAAAAATCTAAACTTTCATTGCACATACACATATATATATCCACTTGTTACTGATGTCAGAATATAATTTTTTCTTATGTATCCATTACCAAATCATTGTGGTTATATATATTCTTAGTAGTTTGTCTTCTGACATTTGTATTATGGTTAAAAGTGATTCAGGTACCATCATTATGGAATTATATTATTCTGCATTTATCTGTATAGCAAACTTGTCAGTGAGACATGCTTTCATATTTTTATGTTTTTGTTCTGGCATCCATTCTTCTCAACTTAAAGAACTCCCTTCAATATTTCATATAAAGTTATGGTTATTGATTTTTAATCTTTATGAGTTTTTGGCTGAGAAACTCTCTCCTTCCTTTTTATTTTTATTTATAAGTATTTTTATTACTACATGTATACAGTACACAATGATTATATTTTTCATAGATAGTTTGTTCATATGCACAGCTTAAAAAAACCCCTCTATACCCATTCCAATTCCCTCCATTTCTTATTCACCTTCCCATTTGCAAAAGCTCTATAGTTTACTGGGCTGACAGGGTTTTTTGTTTGTTGGCTTGTTTTGTTTTGTTTTGTTTTTCCAACACTTTAAATATATCATCCCTCTCTTTCTTAGCCTCTGAGGTTTCTGCTGAGAAATTTATTGATTACTTTATGTGGGTTCCTTTCTATATGGAAAAAAATTTTTCTTGCTGCTTTCAAAGTTCTTCCACCTTTATTGTCTTTTGACAATTCATATGTCTTAGCCAGAATGCTGTTGTTTCAAACTATTGGTTTTTTTTTTTTTAATGTTATAATATGCAACATCTTCCTCATTTGGGGGAATTTTCAGTCTGTCTTCTGTCCATCTGTCTTTCTGCCTGCTTGCCTTTCTTTCTTTCTTTCTTTCTTTCTTTCTTTCTTTCTTTCTTTCTTTCTTTCTTTCTTTCTTTCTTTCTTGTTTTCTTGTTTTCTTTCTTTCTCTCTTCAGAAAGTTTTAGCCAGGTGTGGTGCCACATGCCTGTCATCTTAGCACTCTGGGAGTATGAAACTAGAGGATCACAACTTCAAGCCACCCAGCCTGGGCAATTAGCAATACCCAGTCTTCAAATAAATGCATATATGCTAGAAAGTTTTACCCATTTCTGTGTCTTTTTTCCTTTTTGTATTCCTATCGATTGTGTATATTGTTTTTGCTGAATAGTGTTACATAAGTCCCTTTGATTTTCTTCACTCTCTTTCTTTTTTTTTTTCTTCTCACTGGATAATTTCAAGTGACATGGTTTAGAGTTTTATGATTCTTTTTTCTGTTTTATCAACTCTTCTGTGAAAGATCTTTACAATTTTTGAATTCAGCCTTGTATTCTGATATATATTCTGATATAGATATAGATATTTGTGGAATTTAGGATAAAAGCTCATCTTTAGACCTGGATTCTGACTTCAGTATAAGCTATCTGACCTTGGACAAGTTTCTTAACTATACTATATGTGGCTCAGTTTTCACACCTGTAAAGTAAGGATATTAGTATAACAGTAGTATTTATTAACATAAATTATATCTATTAATATGGGCTAGTATTTATTAGTATTAATGAATATTAATGCAGATAGGGTCTTGGAATAGTGACCCACACAAGGTAAGTACTATTTAAATATTATTTGAACTGATTGTGAGTGCTACTCTTTTTTTAGTGTTAAATATTTGTTCAGTTTTTATAATAAACACGAAATTTTCTATATCAACTAGTTTTTTTGTTTACAAAATCTAGAAAAACAACAAGCAAATGAACTAAAATGAAAATAAAAATAAAACTGTAACAATAATCTTTACTTGAATTATGACATCTAAGGCAGTCTTCCCATGTGAAAATAGCATGTTCCATACACAAGTAGTAGCACATTCATTTTGTTTTTCTTTTTTTTTTTTTTTGTAGTACATACTTGACCTCTTTCTGATCTTGTTATTTGGTTAGGATGTTTTTATGATGTTTCACCTATCAGTTCCCTGGTCTGCTCCAGAATTCTTATTCATTCTGGGAAGATACATATTTTTCTTCTGATCTTTTATCAATTCCAGTCCCAATTCTCTAAGAAAATCTCTCTGTGATATTTTTAGTTTGTTGTTTTCTTTCTAAACTATGATACTCTCTATGCCTGACATATTTAAGATAGAGTAAAACACAACCATTGGCCAACACTGTTTCAAGAGATATCATACTTGCTGCATAGCTGGTCAACAACATCTGCTCCATGTTTTGTTGTGTTGTAATATGCAACAATTTCTGACTTCATTTGTGTTGCAGATTCACTGTCAATCTTATCAATCTTATCATTGTGTAACATCGACAGTATCAATACTACCGTCTCTTTCTTCACTATATCTAAGACCAACATTATATATTTCTGAAATTCAAAGATTGTACTATACATTTCTCTATCATGAACTTACAACATGTTTTTAAGAATTCTTGTGACTAGTTCCTGTTCTGCCAACTGGTATTCTTTTAGCAGATGTAACATCAATGAGTCACTGTGAACCAATTGTCAAATATGACATTCCAGTTACTTTTTGAAATTGGTGTAGCAAGTCTGTTTGCAACATCATATGGTTTATTGCTCCAGAAATAAAAACCTGGTGGATGAATTCCAGGATAATTTTTTACATTTAAGGTGTAAAATGTCTTCACATCTACCAGATCATATATTATTATACCATATCTGGAAGGCATGTATTGCTGAAAGCTACAGCAACCACAAAATGATGCAAGTTGTTTGTCATTTGTCATGTGTTCAGACAATGTATAAATTGATTCACAGTTCAAGCCAAAGTTTTCAAAAAATAAGTGAATAGCAGCCAGATTATTGGAGCTTTTTTTTCTTGGTGGGTCTTTTTGTAATCAAAACATAGACAATTTCAAAGAAAACCAAATCTCTGGAGTGTCATCATTCTAAAAGTCTTAACACCTCATTATTACTTATCCATAAATACTTTAGATTCTGTTGTCAGCATAAAAAGGAGACCTGGAGAGGAAAAGTGGTATTTGTGGGTTCACCTAAGTGTTGTTGTTGGGAGCCATTGGTTCTCCTGGAGAAGCTTACCATGCTGAGCTCCCTGGTATGAACTTGGCTGTTATCATATGAGGAGCTTGAGACCTTGTCACTAGAATGTCTGTGGTTTGCTCTGGGGAAGTTCTGGTCCTTACTTTCAGCATCACTTCCTGGCTCTGGAGGGGAAGACATGTTTAATCTCCAAGAGAAGTTTGTCGCACTGGTTTCCTGATATGTACTCAATTGTTCTCATTGTTGGAGAAGCTTGGGACCTCACTGTTGCTGAGAATGGCTATGGTACTTTTTAGGGGAGCCCTGGTCCTTATTTTGATCATCACTTCTTGGCTCCACTGCAGAACACTCAGCCTACTGGCACAACCTCCACCCCACTGGAATAAACTTTCTACTTCCACCACTGACCTCTGGGCCTTGCCAGTGCAGATTTGTGAGGCAGACATGCACAAGTCATTGTATAGGCTCTGGGCCTCCAGTTGGACTCATTGAGACATTGTTATGGGCTCTAGGTTTTCAGCTGAACTCATGCAGGATATTGCCATGGGATCTAGACCCTTGACTGGATTTTCTAGGTCTTTGATGTGTAGACAGATTTCCTGCACTTTCCTGTATTTAATTCTGGGTGACCATCATAAAATAATACTATGAATTCTGTGTCCTGTGTATAATTGTTCTCCTTTCAACCCCTGACTACAACCGTAAGAGAAATTTCAGGCCCCAGGAACTGGTGCAAAATGGAGCTGCAGAGGTGAGGAAGAGCTTAGGATGTACTCAGGAGTTGGATAAGGACTTAATCAGCTTTGGATTATAAGATTGATTGAATGCCTATAGCAAACACATTAAAGAAAAAGCTTACATTATTGAGGAAGCTGTTACATTGGTTTCTCATAAATTAACCCAAGGCATTTAAGATGTACTGTTGAAAAGTTTTAGCAGATGAAAACATTAATGATTACTTTTACACCCATGGCTCAAACCTTGGAATAGATAATAATGTCATTAATGGATAGAGATGTCTCAAAGAGATTTAGAAGTAAAGGCTATTGTATCTGTTATGGTTTGTGTTTGGATTTCCCCCCATCCCAGCCTCATGCAATCATGGATGCAGCTGAGTCTGGCATTCGTGATTGGTTTGTTGTCTGGCACTGGGATTGGTGGTATGAGTGCTGCACACACTCAGGGTTGGAGTAGGCAGATAGTGGAAGCACAGAAAAGGCATGTCTTTCTTCTTTTGCTCTGTTTGTGCTTGCTGTTTGTGGTAGCCATGAAAGGTTGCCCCACCATGCCATCCTTCTTTGGAGCCAGCTGAGTATGAACTGAAACCCCCAAAACTGTAAGAAATAAACCTTCCCTTGCTTCATTTTGGGCATCAGGTATTCTGTCTCAGCAGTGAGAGAAAAATAACCAAGACAATATCATTGTTTTTGTGACTTACATGTTGAGACTGAGATACCTTTGGATATCTGAGGTAAAAGGTTTCAAAGGAGACATTTTAATACTTGAATCTTGAGTACAGGGAAGGTATGGGATCAAAATACTGATATCATAAAATTTCAGCAATTGAAAATGATTCTGTGTTAGTAGCTGCTACTCTGAAATTGAGATGCTGCAACTGGGGTCCTCATATAAGAAATGGAAAGCAACCTGAAAAGAAAGAGGTAAAACAGAGTTGCTTCCAATCTGAAAGGAATTTAATCATTTTACCAAGGGAAAAAATGTTGAGAAGACAGTAAATCTTGTCAAGGAAAGGACACAAGAAATGTCATATTTATTGCCACTTTATATTCAAATTAGTCAAGTTGGCCTGATTACCAGTGTGTTGCTCCCTTGTTTGCAAATGAGGAAATAGAGACTCAAAGTCAGAAGGTAGATACAGAGCGATACAGCCAGAAGTTGATCCTGGTCCTTAAACCTATAACCTGTCTGCAGCACCATATAGAATTCAACAATATTGGAAAGGGAAAGAAAGAGTGGTGACTTCGTCCTCCACTAATGCACTCGTTGTACCCAGGTTGTATGGACTGGTCTTTGAGTTCCTCATGTGATATGTACATACCCAGAGGTACATGCTGTGGGCCCAGTTTGGGCGTGTATAATGGTAGGACAACTGAAAGTCAGGTAGATGAGAATGAAATTCATCATACATAGTGATTAAGATGCCATACAAAAACTAGAAGACTGAGAGTAATAATTGGTCGGAGCAAATAATCAACAGAGCCAAGAAGGAGACAATGACAACTGTTATAACACATTCCTATAACTGAAGTTCTGTCGATTCTGGCTGTAAATTAAAAAATCACCACAATAGTGTTCGACTTTCTATATCCTTGCTTTTTGCAAAAAAAGACTTACAAAAGAAGAGACACATTCTCACTGAGTATACAGTTACAGATGAATAGGTATAAATATACATGTACACACATTCTTTTTGATAATTTAGACTATTTTTCCCTGAATTTCATTTAAGGATAGCATAGAGGACAAATCTTACCTGACTGCCTAGATGATGTAATAAAACTATCTTGGCAACTCAGCCTGATGAAATTAATTTCATTAAATGTACTTGTTTGGATCAAGGCCATATATTCAGAAGGCACTTGTTCATTTCCAAGTTATGCAGTTAAAAACAGTGATACACAGTGTTAGGAACCATAGTAGAAAGGTTATAAAAGATAAGTCTTTCTAAATGGGAGAATAGAAAAGGAACAGTGAGAGAAGACAGTGAATTCACCAACATCTGGACAAACTGTTTTAGAAATTCTGAAGAATAAGGTATGTTATGAATAAACACATGCCATCAAGCCCTGTCCAAACTTTGTGTAGATGTGCATGATCTGTAAAGACCTCTTGGAGCCAACTGAAACAAAGCTTCAAAGAGAATGTGGATTCACAGCTGAAGAAAGGATGGGAAAGAGACCATTGCATTGTATTATGAAGATTAACATACTAATTCAGGAAACACTTCTTTTTGTTTGCTGTGATATTCTGCCTATATATATAATTTTAATAATGCTGATTAGTCCTCATCTTATGAGACAAAAAAAATCTACTAATAAATATCTCTAGTCTCCCTTTACCAAAAAATACCTATTTTTATAATTAGTCTTCTGGAAGACTGTCTTTTTCTGTGGAAAATTTTATAACTGGCAATGCAAATCCTGAAAATATGCCTTGTTCACCCCATGAAATGTCTTTTCTAAAAAAGCAGTAACTCTATTTTGAAACCATCAGTCTATTGCTGGACTCCTCACTGCTACTTAAAATTTTTGGTTCTCTCATCCATGTCAGTTTTAGATATTGTTAAATGATTCTTATTTCATCTTAAAATTCAATAGGAAATTAAACCAATGTGCCTTGTGGACATTCATGTTTCATTCTCCAAGTCATTCCAAAGTGCTTTCATCTTTAATTTCCTGGAGATATTCTATCAAGAGACAAAGGGGATAATTATCCAAATAGGCTGGAGGTGTTAAATATTTTTCAAACAAACCCGGTACATGGCATCCACAATTTTAAAAAAAAGTGGGGAAACAAAGAGATTAAAAGTGTTTCATTCAAACCTACCATCCTCAGGAGATCAGAAAGCACAAGGCAAACCCATAAGTCTTTATATACTCCCTGAGCTGTACAGAGAAAGTTCACAGGAAGCAGCTAAATATGCAGCAATAACATCCAGCATTTAATTAGATTTATTTGGAATTTTGCTCTTTCCTGCAATTAAAAGTCAAGTGGATAATGTGTCATTATTAATCTTGGTGCTAATGGAGTTTGGTTTTGAAGGTAGCTCTTCCACCACCTGGGCCTCAACCAAACTCTTACAAAGAAAACCTTCCTGTAGGAACTGTGTGATTGTACTGGTTGATCCCAGAGGTGCAGTGGCTCTTCACAGCATGTAAGCACTTAGAATCCCTACTGTATTGGGCTCCACAGGGACCACTGGTGTGGAACCCAAAGAGTAGCATGTGTTATTGTTGAAATGGAGGAAAAGAATGCTGTGGTTAGTTGTAGCAGACCACAGACCATACATACAATTTACTTGGTTATAACCTAATGATGCTTCATACTCTAAAAGAGAGAACAAACCAAACAGGCTGCCAGATGCCTCCATGGATAAACTTCTGCCCTAAATTCTCTGCCAGTAGGCTTCCTAAGAAGCATTTAATCTTTTCCACCTCCGTTTTCCCTAATCTCACTTCCTCTACCATGTCATAAACAAAGTTTGGGCAGATCTGACAGCATCCTTCTTTCTCTCCTTCACTTTCACTTACATTCTGTGCCTATAATACTCACTTCTTTCTGACTTACCTTGTTGTGTTTATGTCTGGCTCTTCCTCTAGTTTGTATATTCTTAAAGGGCAAGATTTAAGATTCTTTTATTTTGTATTTCCTATCATAGGTATCCAATAATAATAATAACAACAACAAAATGGCCTTTATTGAGCATGTATGTGCTGCATACATATATATCATTGCATTTAATGTTCTTCAGTTTTACAGCATGATAGTAAATAACATGGACTCTAGAGCAAGACATCCCTGTTCAAAGGCTTTGTCCTTTCCTGTGCACTAACAGGCAGGACTCTTGTGGCCTCCTCACAGCCTCAACTTTATTCTGTCTTCACAAAGACCTCCATAGATATCATTGAATAGATCCATTAGCTAAGCACTAAATTCATTTTTGTTCTCCTAATTAACTTGTAAAGGAGCATAGTTTTTTAGACAAATAATAGTGATGTAAGTAATCATAGCAATAGCATTAATTGTTTGTATTTCTTTAATATTGTGACTTTTCACATAAATCATCACTATCTTTCTTCACACCACCCTCGTAAGGGGAGCACTATGTATTCATTTTCCCCATTTTTCTGATGAGTATAATGAAGAAAGGCAAACTAAATGACTTGATATTATATTAGAACCAAATGGGCAGAACTATAACTTGACCACATACATTGTCTTCTAAATCTGAATGCAGGACTCTTGCTTCTACCTTGCTTCTCTCTGCACCATTCACATGTGTATACATAGACCCAATAGAATGCTCAAAGAATGAGGTGCTTTGCTTGTGCCTTTAATGCCTCAGCTTGTCTGGTAACCATAGCAATTGTCGCTCTCTTTGTGGCAAATGAGATCACCCAGTACACACTTACTCCATAGAGTTAAAAGAGATGAGGCATTTTCCACAGAGGGCCATTAAGTTTGGAATTCCCTTCCCCTGGCCAGACATAGCCCTTGAGTATTGGTCTTCTGGGTCTTTGCGAACCATATCAAGTTGAGTTGTAAGAAATCCTAATGGGCAGCAAGAAATTGCTAAATCAACTTTCAGTTGTAAACCATTTATACTTTGGTGTGTTTTTTTGTTTAGATCCCTTAGGATCTAAAACACTTTAGCCAAACATAATTCTTTAAAAATAAAATGTTAGTCAGCAGTTTGCATGATTTTGTTTCTGTATTCTTACATCATGTTGTAAACGATGTGCTGAAGAAACCAATAGGGAAGATTTTGTCACTTTTACGTAAACTATTTTGCAGTAATTGATCAGCCGTAGAGAAAAGATTGTCTTCTGTGTCCTCACAGTGAGTTTCATAGTCACCAGAGACCAATAAACTGTGTCCCTGAAACTATTATCACTTTGTTGAAGAAGCTGCTATGTGAACAAAAATCAGCCTTCGTTAATTTCCCTTTTCATATTTAAAAAACCTTGTCAGTATTTTCCCCTTGGGAATGTGTAATTTGTCAATAGTGCCTATTATTTTAGTTCTGTAGAGGAAATATTTAGGGCAGTGTATTATTAGTTTCTCCTATCCACTGATCATCATGCTGGGTATTAATGTTTCTATTGCAATAAAGTAAAATTTTTCACATTTTTATGTTATATACTTTTAAATAAAATAGAACTTTCTACATTTCCATTTTTTTCATATTATTATTATAGTGTACTTTTTAATTTTATAGAAATAAAAATTGTAGAAATACGAAAAACTTGAGAGTAATTCATATTTTACATATTCTCCCTGTGCTCCCAAGATATACATTTAAATGATAGAAGAATGGAGGTCTGAGATTGACAGTGGTCAGACTGAACCCACATAATGTGCAGTGATGGAATCAGGATATGGATCCTAAGTTCATTGTGCTCTCCACTGTAGGTAGCAGTGCATGTATCACTTTGAGTTTCCAGACTGCTGTGTTTCTCAAAGGAGAGATGTCCCTTAGATGTCTCCATTAGATATGCTTGACAAATGCTTATTAATAAACATCAGAGTTTGTTCAGTGCTATAAGAGCACAGACTGTTACACCTTCCTTTTTTTTTATTAAATTACCTGTGTAGATATAGAGAAAACTGAGTGATGGTAAAAAGGAATCTGAATTAATCTTGACTGTCATAGGCTTTCAGCATCTGTACTGAAATTGCAAAATATTTTAAGGAATTATCTCATGAACCTAAGGTTACTTGTTAATGATTTAAATGATCTCACATGTAGGGTGACTAGGCTAGTGTCTTTATTTTTTAAAGAGGGGGAGGGGAATATTTATTTCCAGCAATAGGAAAGGGTTTTGGAGTTTATCTTCAGAATGAAAGAGTAAACATTACAAATTCTGCTGATCTCAGCTGTCAGTTTATTCACGGTGGATTTTTATGACTTTGGAAAAGTTGGATCAGGATTTTCTTGTGCTGCTGTTAGATTGTATGCACAGAAACATTTTACATGCTCACCATAAAATATATTGTAGTTTGTTTCAGTGCTGGAAGGGGTGTTGTCCAAGCTGTCAAGGTATGATGAAGGATCCTTCTTTTCATCCATTCTGTCGTTCACTGTAAGTATTTGAATAAATTCTCTTTTGCTGTCTCTTAACTGTTATCATAGTAGGTAAATAGCAGCTAAAAATATAATTCTCACAATTATCTCTTTCCATTTAAGGTGAAAGCAGCAGCAAAATATGTTGATGTTCCTGTAAGTATTTTATATTTACCTTTTCAAACTGTATGTAATTCTCACAGTTCTGTCTCACCCTCCCTCCCTTCCTCCCCTTAAAATAATTACAATTCACCACAGGTTTCTTTCAAATCTTTAAACTATACCATTCCCCTAGGGAGGAGTTTCTTTTCCTTAAGCAAACACTAACCCTCATAACAAAGCTGCACGACATGATTTCAGCACAGTGTTTCCCTTATAACTCAGGAGCTGGTTAAGAGGTTAGTTCATCATGAGGACATGAACCTAGAGCTACAGAGGAAGTTGTAGCACTTTAAAATGTTATAGCAAGTACCTGAAACTATAGGGAAGGATCCTTGCTGTCTTCTCCCTTCAAATGAAAACTGTACCAGTTTTCTTAAAAGACTTAAAATATAACTGGGCACGATGGCACACTCCTGTAATCCCAGCACTCGGTAGACTGAGGCAGGATGATTGGATCACCACAAGGTTGAAATCAGACTGGACTTCGTAGTGAGTTCAAGGCCAACATGAATACAAAGCAAGACTTTGTCTCAAAAAAAAATGAATAAATAAAGATGAACCAGTTAAATCAAAGAGTTCATTTTCTACATATGCAAGTTTTACAAAACACTGTCAGTCTCTTATTTGATTTTAACATTTAGATTTTCTCATAATTCTTGAGAAATAATTCAAGATCATCCTAAATTTTTTCAAAGGTTTAGATAACATCAGTAATTAAACTTAGTTATCCGTGGCGAAAAAATTTGCATGGTAAGCATAACCAAGAAGTTATTATGGCATTTTTGAACTGTGACAATCATATCACATTAGCTTTTTAAAAAATTCTGTCACACATACATATATATGATCAAGGCCTAAGAGGCTCTATTTAATGATAGACTTTTGTATATGTATATGTTGTTGAAGAACTAGACAAGTGGCAAAAGCCTTGAAATTTAAAGCTAAATGAAATTTAAGACATCTCTTGCTATTTAAGGAACATCACATATGTAGATCGTCACGATGAATGCTACAGTTTGAGTCCTTGCAAGCCCTGGATGTCATGTGTAGATGGCTTTTATTTTTAGAATTCATGCTTGCATTTGTTCCTAGTGATGTTGCCATAGTAATCATTAATGGACGTTTTAAATGAAGAGGCCCTGGACATTACTGCCTTTCCATGGAATGTCTTTGGAAGGAGGCCTTTTATTTTTAACATTACCACCAAGAAGTTTTCACATGCTTCTTGTCTTGTATGTAGAATCAGAAAATCAGTACCAATAATAGACAGAATGAAACACACACAGAGTGTGCAGAGTGGCAGCACAAAAGAGGAAAAAACGAGAATTAAGGGAAAGAGTTTACATATGATGTGATGTCCTAAAAGGAAAAGAGCAGCAGTACTGTATATATCCAAACTTCATTGGACTTTTATTGCATTTACAGTTTTGGTTTATTTTGACTTACAGACAGAATGGGACACCACAATTGATCAGGTTCTTAGGGTTTCTCAAATTCTGTATTTCACCCTGTAAGAGATCCATTATACCCCATAGAATTTCAGAGTTGAAAGTGATAGAAAGTGCTTCATCCAGTCTCTTCCATGCAGGTAGACCCTTGTCTAATATTCCTAGCACAATTTCATTTGGGTTCAGTTTAATTATTCCAGAAGATAAAATTCCAGACATGACTCTCCTGTGGCAGATTATCAAATGATGAGTTTCTGCCTGTGACTATGAACTTTAAAACCAGGAGGTCCTCTTGGCTATTACTATTGTTTATACCCAAACTCTAGCAAGTATGTCTTTCTGAAGTAGTTCCTTAAGGAGAAAATCATGAGAAAGAGTACCAGCTCACCTTTCATAAGAATTAACTCAAGGCCAATAGACCCACCTGTAAAAAGAAAAATTATAAAAGTTGTGGAGGAAATTATAAGACAAAATATACATAGCCTTGAGTTTGTTGATGAATTTGTAGATACTAAAAATACCAAAAACATTATCTGTGAAAGAAAAAAACTATTTTGACTTAAAATTGATAAGTGAACTTTTCTGCACTGTTAAAAGACTGAAAAGACAAATGATATTTTGAAATATGTATTTGATAGAGAACATGTATCTGAAATGTCTATAGAACTCTCAATACATAACAATGCAACAACTCAGTTTTTAAAATGGGCTAAAGATCTGAGTAAATAATTGCAAAAAGACATACAGATAGCAAGTAATTATATAAAAAGATGTTCAATATCATTTATCATAGTGTAAATACAAATTAAAACAAGGAGCTATCAGAATACCACCCATTAGAGTGGCAAAAGTCCAAAGCTGACAAAAGCAAAATATTAAGGATTCAGAGAAACAAGAATTTTCATTCATTGCCAGGCAGACAGAAAAACAGTACAGCCTCTTTGGAAGACTACTTGGCAACTTTCTGTAACACGAAACATTGTCTTACCATACAGTCCATCATTCATGATCCTAGGTATTTGTCCAGTGAATTCAAAAATATATGTTCACACCAAAACTTCTATGTACATGTTCCAAGAAGTTTTTGGATTATTTTGGATTTTTTAAATTAAGTTTATTTAAGGTATATATAATGATCACATTCATCATAGGAAATTCATACCTGTACATAGTAGATCTTGATTCTTTTTCCCTACTCCCCTACTTGTTTATAACCCCTTTACTTATTTACAAAAGTTTAGTTTCCATTTTTTCCCTCTTTTTTCAGTTTTTTTCCCATTTCCCTTCTCTTCTTTCCCCTTCCCTCCCTAGTTCCTCTTCCCATTTGAACATTTTCAGAACTAGAATTAAACAAAAGATGTTCTTTATTAGGTAAATGGATAAACAAGCATAACTGTATCTATCCAATGACAGATGATTCAGCAAAACAGGAAAGAAAAGAACTCTCAGGACACTAAATATATGGATGGATGTGTAATGCTAAAAGAAACCAGTTTGAAAAGGCTCCATACTGTTTGATTCCGTTTATATCACATTCTATGAAAGATAACTGTTTGATTCCATTTATATCACATTCTATGAAAGATAAAGTTGTAAATACTAAAAGTGGATTAGTGGTTGCCACCTTCCAAGATCAGAGAGAGTGGAATTGTTGAAGTAAAGGGGATTCTGTTGAAAAATGAAATTATTCCATATAATACTATGATGGGAAATATGTGACACTATTTGTTCTTCAACTTTGTAGTGTAAGAGTGAACACAAATATATGAATTTTTAAAAACTTAATCAAATCTCTTATCATAGGTTCCCAGAATAGAAAAGAAACTGTGATGAAATAACCAATGCAAATATGTGAAATAATCACTAACAATAATTGGGAGGGATGCTGACCTTAATGCCTTTGGAAATGCATGGTATCTCTAAGAATAGAGAGGAAAGCAACTCTAAATAAATACTGAAATCTAACTGATAAAGTTTTTCTTGATAGATTAGTGTTTCAGAACCATCACATTTATCCTAGACTTAAATCATTAAATAAAAGGATGATGGTTGGAGGGACCCATGTTCTCATTGTTAGAGTAAGAGGCAACTAAGGGAGAGGCTCAGTGATTTTGTAGTGGATTAGAGATGGCAACATCCCTCTGAACTTCTCTTTCACTTAATATAGATAGGGCTGATTGCATATAAGGATATTTCTAAATATACACATATACCTATATGTAAATTGGTGTACTCACATACATTCCCTTGCTCTGTTAGCTGTGAAAGTACTTAAGCAATGGCATCTCATGGGCAACAAGCTCACAGAACACCCAGAGATTGGTCTCTAATCTCCAGTAAGATGAGCCAGGGCTCCTCGGAAAAATGGCTGATGCTGCACAAATGGTTGATGGGCCAGTGAGTTATGTAACTGGCATCAGTTTAAAAAAAGAAAAAAACTCCAATACAGAAGAATTCTGAATAATTTAGATAGATACTTCCTCAAAATCTTTTCACTTGCTAAATGTCAGCTTCACAAAGCAGCTTCCTCCCAAAGAGCACTGTATGAAAAGTGGAGCAGAAAAAATAGATTCACTTTGGAGAAATCTGACAAATATTTTCGAGTCAATGGGTCAAGGTCAACATCAACAGTGATAAGTCATGTTGATATTTACCCTTGATATAATACAATAAAAATGGTGTTTTACCATGATCTTCCCCTAGAAAGCTTGTAAATCTAGTCTAATCATGGGGAAAAATTAGACATACTTTAATAGAGGGTATGCTACAAATGTCTGACAATATACCTCACAACTCTAAACCAGAAGAGTCTAAGAGTCTAAACGGTAAAGGGTAGTCCATGGAAACATAATAACTAAATGTAATGTGTCTAGATGAGACCATGGAACAGGAAAAGGATATTAGATAAAAACTAAAAATCTGAATAGACTGGATGTGGTGGCACATGCCTGTAATTCCAGCATTTGGGATGCTGAACCAGTAGGATCACTGTAAGTTTCAGGCCAGTCTGGCTACATAGTAAGTTCAAGGCCAGCCTGAACTACATAGCGAGGCCCTGTCTCCAAGAAAAAAATAAAAGTAAAAGAAAAAAATAAAGTGTAGACTTCAGTTAGTAATAAAGTATCAGGATATATGTTTATCATGCATAACAAATGTACCGTACTATTAAAAGGTGATAATAACAGGGAAAATTGGATGTGGGGTAGCTATAATATTTTTGTAATTTTTCTATAAATCTAAAATGATTCTAAAATTGCAATTTTATTTTCAAAAAAGAACATTGTTCAGACATGGTGACACAAAACTGTATTTTAGAGACTAGTGCAGGAGAATTTCAAGTTCAAAGTCAGCCTGGGGAATCATAGTAAAACCCAGTCTCAAAAAAGAAAAAAAAAATAGCATTGGCCTAGAACTTAATAATAGCTGAGTTTTCATTCCTTTTATATAATTCTGTGGATTAACTGTCTGGCCTTGGGCACTATTTCACTTGAATGACCTCAGTTTAGTCATTTATAAATTGGGCCAATGCATTATGTAAGCAGCATTAAGTCTAACTGTGACAGTCTGTCACTGTGCAGCTTCTTGGTATCTGTACAGTTGCATCCAAGAGACAGAACCCAAAAATGTCCCTTATAATATGATAAGCAGATAAATAGCTAGAAATAATTCTGTGGCAAAAAAGATAATAATTTTTGTGATACTGTCAATTAGAAATTATTTTGAAAACAAATACATGCATTTATTCTATAAAGTGAAAATTACCTATGTAATTAATGGTATTCCTAATTTGTAAAAAAAAAAAAAAAAGGAGATAGTCATATGTCTGAAACATATTCAGTTTGAATGATTATACCACAACTGAAAATATGTAAGAATTCATAAAAGAAAATGACTCAAGCCATTTAAATACAGTGTGTTGTAGACATAATCTTATGTTTCTGTGTACCAGAATATATAGCTTTTGCAACACTTCTTTATTAAAAAAAAAATTTAAGGGTTGGGGATGTAACTCAGCCGCACAGCACTTTCCTGGCAAGTACAAGATTATGAGTTCAATTCCTGGTATGTATTTAAAAAAAAATAGAAGAAATCCATGAAAGGAAAAAGCACCAGCATATTCCTGAACAAAAATAAATTCTAGAATCCTGTGCTTCTTGGAAAAAGAGCTGGTGGAGTCCTCCATGCTGTCATCGGAATAGATGATGAGCTGCGCCCTCCAGGATAGTTTGGTAGATTGATTCAGGATTCAACAACCACATCCTGCAGAGTTCTGTTGGCGTTACATGGGCTATGAACTCATTATAGGGAGTCAGATGTTCATGTTGTGAAGACTTTAAATGCGTAAAAACGTTTAGTACTGCTTAGCCATACAGGATAAATAGGAGTCATTTGTAGGAAAATAGATGAACTTTGAGTCCGTAATGCTAAGTGAACTAAATCAAACACAAAATGTTAAATATCGCATGACTCCTCTTAAATGAGATGACCAAACTTTAAATAATTTAAATAGCCAAATAAAAAATAGATAATAGGACAGGAAGAGATAATCTTTCTAAAGATAGGGGCTCAGGGAACTGGGACAGAAAGGAAGAAGAAGAGAGAAAGAGTGAGTAAAAAGACCAAGATGTGATATGTAGAGGTACCAGTTCACAGTGACGAATGTATTCACTTTGTATTGCAAATGTAGGTTAACAAAAATTTTTCTTAAAAAATAAAAAGCACAAGATTTGGATTGAATGAATCTGTAACAACAGTAATTAAGGAACCCAAGCCCAACATGACTAGCCATTATGTTATACACAGGACTGGGATGAAAATTTTCACGTTGGCTTTACAGACAGGCACACTTGACAAAAACCAAAAATTCAGTAGGGCTGAAGTATTATACTAAAATGGAAAACAAAAAATTGCTTATATAGAGAAGTGGTAGGATATACCTGAAAGTGATGTATACTTTAAAAGTTTTATGAAAAATCACATAAAACAATACTGTAGGTTAATGGCTTTTAAAACCAATCAAGTAGGATGGATCTATAGAGGCTGCACAGAAAGGATTACAAAGAACCAACCTGCACGTGTTTGAATTCTTGCTCCATCGCTGTGTTTATTATCAGTGTGACCTTGGACACCAATTCCTTTATCTACCGAATGGAGGCTTCACTCTACCTCCTACAGGCTTATTGTTTCATAGTTCTAAAGGAGAATTGTTGCTCAATAAATATTTTATCATGCCTTATTGTGATTAGAATAAAATCTAGTGTCTAGATTTCTAGAAAATAAATATTTGTTGATCATATTAGTATTATTGTGGCTGTATCACATAATTCTTTTTAAAACAATATGACTTTTTATTTCCTCCTGTAGAAAGCAGCCTGGTTAGTTAAGGCTCATCATCAAACGTTGGTCCCTTAATTGGAAATAATGACTCAGAACAAAGAAAACCTTTTACTGTAACTAGAATAAAGAAAAAGTCTAACAGACAAGATAGCTGTGTTTAATAGGAATGTTCTCTAATCTTCATTAGTAAATCTTTCAAATATCTTTTCTTTATGATACTTGCCCAGAATTTCTAATCTTTAAATTCCCCATCGAAAGATTTCTCTATGTTACTTGAACATAACTCTGTGCTATAAATACTTAGTATGAAATCCAGGATCCAAATTTAAATCTCTCTTTTGCTCTGTACTAACTGCCTGATCTGTGGACTTCCATTTTCTCAGTTGTGAGGTAAGGATAATAGTATAATCCCTACATGTTCTCCCTCACATGAAGCACAATGGAAATAAATGAAATTGTTGCTTCTATTAAGAATGATGCTGCCTGCTACCATGCATTTTTCTACACATTCCAGCCCAATTTCAGAATGCAAAAAGGTGCCAAAATAAAGATTCTGTTAGATTTAATTTATATTTCCCTTTGTTCTAGAATAGTAAGCACTTTGCACTTACTGGTGTTGAGTTTTAATGGTATAATTGGTTTCTTCAGTGACACTAGTCTTTCTCTTCTTCCTCCTTTACTTACCTGCTTCTGATATTGTTTGTTACTTACTTAAGGTCATCTGACTACTCAGTGCTTTACGTCACAATGAGAGCTCAGCAGAACTTGGGGACTGGAGCTCCTGCCCACTGGGACATAGTCACCTGCTGAGAGAGATATGCATACCAGGGCCAGATTCAGAATCTTGTCATGTGTCTTATTTTTCTCTCCTTGCTGATATAAAATATCCAATGTCCAAGGTTAAAGAAGAAAAGATTTATTTAGCTCACAGTTTGTAGAGGTTTCTGTCCATAATTGGCTTGCTCAACGGCAGGATAGCTATGACAAGAGAGCAACTGTTCATGGCAGCAGAAAACAATTTAAGCAACAAAGGAGGAAGAAAATGAGACAAACATCTTTCTCTCCCTCTTATTATCCAGTACACCAGGATTAAGGCATTGCCAGTCCAATCCATGGACTGATCCAGCACCCTTAATCCCAGCATTGCACTACAGATTAATCACACACCCTAGATTCAGTCACCTCCGAAAAATCCCTATGACCTCATGAGGCTTTGAGGGGACATCTAGACATCAACCATAACATCATGAAAGGAATGAGTAGGGAGTGTGGGTTGTATATTGTGCTTCCCAATGAGCATTTATTTTTCTACCTTTATCCCCTGAATTTGCCTGTCTAGATCTTCTTTCTCATCAAAAGTCAATTCACAGCTTGCCTCTGCTCATTGGCATTCTAACTCTCACAGACCACCCTTAATCCATAATACAAAAGCTTCCAAATCAGACTGAATCAGTCACAGTTCTTCTTCTAAATACTAAAATCTAAAAATGAAATAATATTCACAACATTTTAATTTCACTTCTTCAAGTCCTCATAGAAATAGATGAGAGAAAAGTTAATGGGCAGTATTTAAACTGACAAATTTAGTTAACTTTGTCATCAATGAGATCATTACAAATATAATGTAAAGCTTGTATGATACTAGTAAATTCCTCATGTGGTACTGCCATATCAGCAGCTATTCCTCAAATTGAGATTTCCTTATTATAGATTAGAAATAGCTAGGAGGTTGTTAGCTGATCATAGTCTTAAAGGAAGAAAACATAATAATTTCCATAAATCTCAATGGAGAAACAACCTGCTTCCTTTTTTTTAAGTATTTCAAGCTAATGTTTTAAACTCTTGTTCAATAATTCTTTTTTTTTTTTTCCTGGCACTGGGGATCGTGACCTTGTGCTTACCAGGCAGGTGCTTGTGCCACTGAGCTAAATCCCCAGCCCCAGCAATTCCTTTTAACATTTAACATAACTTCCCCTTTGGAAAGATTTCCATAGTTATACTAAAATATTTGAACCCAAAAATGCTTATAGAGGGCCAAGGATTTAGCTCAGCGATATAAGTACCTGCCTGGCAAGCACAAGGTAGAGTTCAATCCCTGGTACAAAAAAAAAGCTTATATCAACTTTTTCTAGACTTTATATAAATTATGTCACTACTTAGAGAAAATGGTGTAAAGCATTCATTGCAATGGAAGTTTTAGGGGCATCAATTATATCAGATTTTGGTATCAGCTGCACACATAGTATTCCAGAAGGGTGTCACCTCTTAAAGACTGTTCCAGAAACAGAAGGCTCAATCTAGGGCAAGAGCTCTGGGGTAATGGGATGCCTCCCACTGTCAAATGAGGACTGAGTGAAATGTACATACTTAAAACACATGTTACTTCAAAGACATTTTCAAAAGTATATACCATCTTTAATTTAGAATTTTCTTCTCAATTTGGAGTAAAAAGTAAATGTAATGTTAATTAATAGAATTTTGAATACTGCTGCATTTATCAAAGAAAAAAGTGATTTGTGGCCACTGCATTTTCAGAAATCATTTGGAATTTTTTAAATCAGAACTTTTTCTTTCATTGCTTTAAAAAACTATAAAATCTACTAGAAAATCTTGAAAATTTCCTATTTTTATAAATCTCATTGTTTAAACTTCCTCCCCTCCACCCTCTTTTATGAACTGTTTCTCTTCACATCAGGTTTTAAGTATTGGCATGAATCTAATTTGAAGACATCAACTCTGTATAGTTCCTTTGATTCTCTGCATGAATACACTATAACAGCTCTCCCTGGTTAAAAAAAAAAAAACGATAAATATGTTTGGATTTTTTTATTACAATATAATCATGATAGGCATATGTAACATTTTCTGGTTTTTTGACAACATTGACTTTAAGTTTTAAGAAAATTTTTACTCAAATGCAAAAATACACAAATTTATACGTAAGTGCCAAAGTAAAAAAAAAAAAAAATTAAGCAGTGAAACACTTTTTTTCAATATCTGAGATAGATTATCTGTTTGTAGACTTTTGTCCTATGTTCCTTAATGATCAATTATAAACTAGGGTGATTCTCAACTGAGTTGAACTATAAAACATTCCTGTAATAATTTCAAATTTAGAAAATGTGATCTTGTCTTGCATCTTACTAGACCTACTTTTTAAAATGGTAGAGAATGACCAGATGCAGGTACTTCTTTTGTGAAGCATTTAGATCATCGGGATTGAGGATATCACAGGTTCACTCTTGATTATTTCTCAAAGGCAAGTTTTTCTGCATTATGAGAAGTACACTTTAAAATTAAGCCAATTATGCTGTAGCTTTTTATTAATCTTTGAGATGAGAAGAATATATTTAAAAATTTGTCTCCTTGTTAAACAGATACCGTGACAGTGTTTGTGTAGTTTATTGTTAACCTCCAGTGGAAGGTTAAGTGGCTTCTTCAGTATCTAAACCTGTTGCTGTGAAAAATGACTGCAGCATTGCACCCACCTACCCATGAATGGGGAAAGCAAAGACTTGCACCTGTGGGATTAGGTGTAGCAGCAGGAAGTAAGAGCGTTTGCAGCATATAATTAACAAGGAATTTTTTTCTCTTTAAGCGGCATGTTCATCTTGCTAGGTTAACTAGTAATTAACGCTTGAAAAAAAATCACTGGAGTCTGCACCCTTACTTAAACTCATTCACCCACTGATGTATTCGATTACTTATCCAGCCAGTATCAGAGGAACTCACCTTTAAATACTTCATTTCCTTCCACAGTGATTGATTTCTTTACACTCCGGGGATTTTTTTTTTCTTTTTTGAGATTTTTGTGTCCCTTTACTATAACTTTGTGAACCAAATTCTGTTCTTTTCTGGTCAGATTTAAAGTAATGTAAGAACTCCTCTTTTGATCTGGAGATGATTACATTAATAAATAAGATGGAGAAGTTAGCGTTTAGTGAACTGAAGATCTCAGAATTTTAAATGAGAGTAGGAAAACAATAAATCATTTACTCTCCCTAAATGGTATTTAATATGTGAGAGTACTGGCTGTATGGTTTCTTAATTGTTATTTTTTCACATTCATTAAGGAAGGTATAATTTAATTACCAATTTAGAAAAGATTTCTAAATATAACTCTCTAGGATACAATATGCATGATAAAATCTCATCCAAATCTGCCATTATGAAGTTCACCAGGACTCCCCTTTTGGTAAAATAGCTAAGCACCCACTTGTAACAGGACTTGTAACTATGTGTTCTATTTCCAGAAATCAATCACATGTATTCTTTTTGTTTACATTTCAAAACATGCCCAAAATCTTAGTACTATACCTACTTTGATTTTTTTTCTTCAATATACTTCCTTTTCTAATAAGAAAAACACTTACTAGTAGATTTAGATGCAGTGACTTTCAAAGTGTGTAAATTCTACTGCCATAAAACAAGAGTCCTTACACAAAGGAGCACTGAACCAGTGATAATTTCTTCTATCCAAACACATTTGTTCTGTACGCAGAAATTGTTTAAAAGGAAAATTACATCTTTTTCAGCAATTTATCAGAGATAATTACCCTTCATACACCAAATGAAGGATAAAGTGTTTTAAAGAACTATAATTCTAATTGGTAAATGTCACCAGCTGTTGCAGTTACTCTTACTTGTGTATATTCTTTTAATGATTATAGTCTCATGCCACAAGCTACATGAAAATATATTCACTAGGTGTGAAATTCCCATATGTCACAGTTTCAAGAATAGGTAAACAGCTCAAAGATAAAGGAAGAAATAATGCTAATGAGGAATATAAGAATTCTAGGTTTTGTTTTCCAGGCAAGTAGATCTTAATATGGTAAAGGGGGGCAATGCAATTTCAAAAAAGAAAAAGCAATATTTAATTTCTTAGAATAAACTTTTAAATGAGCTTTATATCTCATCCTCAACCAGAGACTGTTGTGTCCTTAGAAATTTATAAAAGTCCCAACTTATGCATTTCAGTATTTTGTCCCATATAGCATTTAGATTCTTTTAGGTTTAAATTGTAAACTATCATTTGATTTTGGCAAGCTTCTCGTTTGTCTTTTCTTCCACTCTTGAGTGTAGCTGTACCCAGAATCTTGGAATTATGTGTATCATATCATCTTGTTTCCAGGCACCTGACTGAAACTCAGATACAAAGATAACTTGCTATTAAGTATAGAAAGTTGTCTTCATGTTGTTTTCATCTTGTGGCAGTATATTTCCTGAATGTTCTCATTTTCAGTGTTTTGACAAAGTTTGAGAGGCACAGAGAGAAATACTTATCTAATGGGTTAGTTACCCCGTAAATATCAGTAATCTTTATGATTTAACTAGCTTCTTCGTTTGAAAAACTGATGTATAACTCTTCCACTACCACCCTCAAAAAAACAAACTCCAAGTTTTCCCCCTATAGTTATTTAGACTTTCAAATGCTGATTATAAGAACTTTGTAGAAAAATAGTGAAGGAGGCCTGGGGATATAGCTTGGTGGCATAAGCACTAGGTCCTAAGTTTGAGTGCAATTAACAAAACAATAATAATAATAATAGAGTGAATTTGTTAAGTTGCTTCCTTTAGGTTTGAAATAGATAGATGATATTTTTGAAGAAGTGACCAGTAAGGACATTTAAATGCATAGTTATTTCAAATTTTAACAAATTTTGTTATGCCAGTGTTGTGGGATAAAGATCCTTGAATTTATATGGCATATATTTCCCTTTAGGCTAAATAGAAGTGAAATTGAAGTGATTCTTAGCACACAGAATAATTTTCTAAGGGGAAAGGAAGACAGGGGGAAAGATATATATATAGACACACATATACACACAAGATAATTAAGATAATTATACAGCTAACTTCTATTCCTTGAAAAGAATGTTTTGTGCTAATATTGTTTAGACAAGATATCATGCTTATATCCTGTACTCCGAATAACTACTGTGAAGACAACAGTATGTAATGTATCAACTATTGTAACTGTCCTACTAACCCATTCTGAAAATTAGTTTGTTTATCTTTTTATCTTTAAATTTTTTTTCTCACAGAAAATCAAGCTAACATTTATAAATACCATAAATATGATAAATTATTGCCTATACTACACATTAAGAAAGATACCAATTTTATTATGATATATAAAATATTTTCCTCTCTACCAAAAAAATGAGGAAAGGATTTTCTGTCTTTTAAGAGGCTCCCACTGTGCTAGCATCACTCAGATGTATAGCTTAAGCTGTTTTTCTAGAAGTAGTAACAGTTAAATGATCTGTGCTCTTTTTATCTGATTTTCTTATAATAGTCACTTTTATATATGAGCCCTTACAGAGGGTTGTAAGTGCATCATGTAGACATTAAATGATGCACGGCTGTTCTATTTGAGGATCAGTTCCATTATTTTGTTCTAATATACTCTAATCAAATAACTTAATACAGAGTATGAATTAACCCCAGATGTAACAGTGAAAATATTTATTTTCATTAGCTAGTCAAGCTTTGTGAAATGCCAAAAAAAAAAAAAACTAATCATAAATTGAGAAGAAAAACTCTGACAGCTGTTTAGGATTGTACCCCTTCCTAGTAATTACTTTTTAGTCTATGGCAAAAGAGGCTAATGTTAACTCATACCTTCTATAACATTAAAAGATACCAAATGTTAAATAACTTTAGAAAGTTAAATAATTTACCTCTTGTCTCTACATAGACTAGTTCTCTGATATTCTCATTGCAGGTCTAAAATAAAATAAATCCTTAAGATAATATTAATAAATAATAAGTAAAAGCATTGGATAATATATAACATGTTTTATGTTTCACTTCATAATAAATCTTTTTATCGAACTCTCCCAATAGTGGGGATCCAGTCCAATAGTACTATATCACTGAGTTATATTCACAGCTCTTTTTTATTTTTTGTTTTGAGACAGGCTCTTGCTCTTTTGCCAAGACTGGTGATTTGCAGTCTTTCTGCCTCAGTCTCTGAAGTAGCTGGGATTACAGGTGTATACCACCATCCCCAGCAGTTCTGTGTCTTTCTAATACTGTTTTTACTGTGCTTAATAAGAACATTGTGTTTGTATTCCTTTGACCCTCCATAGTAATCAAAAGAAGCAGTCAAAAGAAAACATTTTAATAGTATTTTAATAATGAATTGTACTTGCAGTTAGGAAATAATCTCATGTAGAAAATTTTTTTAAATATCTTTTATGTGTACTGCATAGCAGATTGACTTTTCAATCTGATAGCCTTTTATAAAGATATCTATAGGCTTACAACCGGGCTTTTTTTTTTTTTGTACTGGGTATTGAACTCATGACCTTGCACTTGCCAGGCAGATGCTTATGCCACTGAGCTAAAACCCTTGCCACAACCAGGCATTTCTCATCTGTTAAACAATAAATATGACCTCAAAAATTGAACATCAACATAAACTATTTAATTATGAAATTTATTGAAGATTTGTATTTTGATTTAGACTCCAGTATATTTTGCTAAAGCAAAGTTTTCAAAATTATTTTCAGGAAACAATAAATAATAATTTCCCAAATGAGATCTGATATTATTTTATTCCTCATGCTTTTCCCTTACAACAGAAACCAGGAATGGATCTGGCAGACACCTATATTATGTTTGTTCGGCAAAACCAGGATATTCTTCGAGAAAAGGTCAATGAAGAAATGTATATAGAAAGGTTATTCGATGTAAGTAGTTACCCTACAAGGGATGCTGGTGTTAAAGATATACTGCAGAGAAAAGTTGCATTTTGATGGTATGTTTGCAGAACAGACTCTCCTTGATCCTTTTCCTTCTATGCAGCTAATATAGTGGATAATTTTTATATTCTTGACTGCTGATAGAAGCATTAACTAACTTCCTTTTCTACATGAAAACTATCACCTTTAGAATGAGAATCTCAACCAACCATTAGAGGTTAGTTTTAACAAACACAATGGTAATCAGTTTACCATTGTGTAAAATTTCACTTCACTTGCCTGTGTAGCATTCCATAAACAGAACTGCAGAAGTTTTTCATGAGTCAAAATATTCTTCTGTTAAAGAATCACACAGCAGGAAAGCCAAGTACCTACCACTGCACTGTTATTAATCATTGTTATCTATTTAAAGTACTGCTATGTGCCAAAATGTATATATTACAGTTTTATCCATACTGCAGTCTTCCTTTAGACATGACAAGAATACCTGAGGGATTGTGGTTTTAGATACCTTGATTATCAAGTTTTGTTTATTGAGTATCTATAGAAGTAACTAAAGGGAGCAGTCAATTTAAATAACAATATTGTCATTCACTTGCAACTGTTAATTCATTTCAAGGGAAACAGCACTCTGCTTGAGACAAAACTTTGCATAACTCACCACAATGCTGATTCTGAAATGTATTTGCTTCTAAGTGTATTTATTTATGTACATCTTCTCTGCATTTTAGAAATGCTTTTCTGGCAGTTTCATTTAATTATGCAAGTTACTGCAAATGTTTTCATAACAGCAATTTACGGGCTCTCTGGTGACACTTCAGCTGTGGCAGTTATAGAGGGTCCTGCTACGTCATCATCTCCACCATGGTCTGTCCTGTCAGTGTTTGCTGTTTGTCAGATTGGGTGGTCAAAATTAATCTTATCTTTCTGACTTTATATTTCCAGCCTATACCCATCTATTTTACAATAAAAGTATCATCTGTTTTAATAAGCTAAGTGTTAATATGTGTGAAAAGAATGATTTCCTAAAAGCTTTGATGCCCTGCAGGGATAGAAAAATTATCATCCATCCAGCTGGCTCTTTTACAAAATACTGAAACCATATTAGCAACTTCTGCTTCCATTTGCTATTGCTCTGTAAGCATATGTTTCATTTCCAAGTTCACTTTTACTTTTTTGCTTATGTAGTGATTTTCAAAAATGTTGAACTGGCATGGAAGTTAGGTTGATGCTATTTCCATTAGGTTTCCTCCCAGTATAGCTAAAGCCATAATCTATAGTGAAAATAAGCTAGAGCAATCCTGGAAATAGACCCCTGTAGATAGATTTATTAGGTCAGGGGTCAGAAGGTAGAATGTTTTCTTAACATCTTCGTTTCTTTGTCTAAGGACCTATTAGTGACCTGCAAACTTTAACCATTCTCACCCAGCTTCAATGCGTAACAAATACAGAATTTTTTTCACCTCAAAGATATTCTTCACTTAAGCTCCTCTTCCTTCACCAACTTTTTTGTAAAAACATGTATGTGTCAGCAATAACAAACGGAGCTGACTAAATTGCTTCCAAGGAAACTAGCATTCAAATAATCCACCAGTTTAATGCCCTGGTTCTTTAAACTTCTCTTTTGGTACCTAAAGCATCCAGAATGGCTGGGGATTTGCTTCTAAACCATTGCATTTTCCTCACAAAGATTTTGTCATTTTGCATATCCACAGTAGGACACTGGACTTGTTATTTGTAAAATAATTGTAATGTCCTTAAACATTCTAATACTTTAAGTTGCACATTTTTGTTACTTTAATTAAAAATAAAAATAGACCCTAATTCTATTGATATGTCATCAAGAATAATATGTATGAGGGGATACTAAGAGCCCCTAATTAGCCACCACGGAATTTGCTTCAATTACAGTTAGTAAATGAGAGGTTATCAAATATGTGTTGAAAGGTAAAGTAGAACATGTATCTTAAGCAACAAATCATTACTGAGAGACATTATATAATTATTGGAAATCCACTTGGCTGGAGCTTAAAATAATATTGTTAGGTGTCAAAAAACAGTTGAAAATAATGACCCTAAATATGCTGTTAGCAACCTTAGCCTATTAGAGATAAAAGATTGAACAGAACAATTGCACTCAGCATCATGACAAACTTTTCATTATTCCAATTAGCATACTTCCTATGTAAGTAAGTAAATGGATCCTCCTAAGTTCAGAGGCAGAAGAAAACATGCACATACACATTATGGTTATTTAACACAGAGTGGTTTTATCAACTCAAATAAGGGACCAGTAACTGTAATTTCCAGTTATGGAATGTGAAAGCTTAACTCTTAGAGAATATCATACTGTTTTCCTAGGTGAAATTTACTTACTAGATCTAACACCATTTTTATATAAAATAATTAAGCCTACAAGACATTCGTCCTGGAGGAGAAAGGAAAGAAAAAGAGATGGGGGAAAAGAGAACTAGAAAAGAAATGTGTAAATAAAGCTTTTGCAAATGGAAAAGAACAAGAGTTGGAGGTAGCAGAGGTGGGAGGATGGGATGAAAAGTAAGATGTGTTATGTACATGAACAAACTCCTCAGAAAGAAATATATTCATTATATACTATAAACATATACCCAAAAAGAAGAAAAGACATTGATCCATCCAGGCCCAAACTCATTAAATGAGAATTCATGTGTTCTAGACAGTTTTCTTTCTGGAATAGGCTATTGAAAAGCTTGTGGAACTTTCCCTAAATAATTATGATGTCCATAGCTCTAAATTTTGTTATCAATTAAATAACAAAATAATAATAATAATTGCCCTAGATTTGTGTCCGCTGCGTTGGAACAGCTTGGAACATGAACTTTAGCATTTTCCATGTACAGCTGCACACCCAGACACCATGAAACGTGCGGCCGGGCGTCCAGCCGTGCTCTTCTTGTTCCATAGATGAGATATTTTGTTTCTGAATCTCAAAGCATTGTAGAGGGAAATGATGAACATCTGTATAGTTTTAAAAGCCACAAATAGATAAATTAGACTTTTCTGTCAAATCCTGAAATAGTAAAAGTAATAATAGAACACATGTGAAGAAATTCTCCTTTACCCTTTAAGTAGTTAAACTGAGGAAACACTTTATGCTTAAAACATTTAAATAACTTTAAATACTGTAAATAAATGATGACAGGTCCATGCTGTTAACAAAAATAATGGAGTTGAAGATACATCCCTAATCTTTCATGCTATCAAAATAATATTAACTGTTGCTACTGCTATTCCCTGGGCACCTCCATATGCTAGAAAATGTACTAAGTGCTTTATCTTTATCATTTCCAAACTTCTGGGCTAGGTGCCATCATCCCTGTTTTATCCTATTTTTAGGTTAACGAATCTTCCCACACAGAATGACTTATTAGATGTCAAGGCTTAAAACTGACTCCAAAATCCACTGATCAAAGTCTGTAATGCCTCAACCATACTTCAGAGTTACAGGATTTGAAATAATAAAATAGTCCTTTGGGAAGAGCACAGGTCTGAGAATCCAGGAACCTTACTTCCAACCACAGTGCCGCCATTAGTTTACCTGGGTAACTTTCAGAAGTTACATCATCTGTTCAAAACACAGTTTAGTTACTGAGTATTCATAAGTGAAAATAGTGGAATTTCAGATGGTTTCTGAAATCCATTCACATTTTCATAACAATTTTTAGCAAAGATGGCAGAAATTAAGTTAGTTGCATAAAGAGTCTTGCAGCTCAGGGTAGCAATTTTTAAATTCTTCCATGATAGCCAAATGAAAGCAAGGTGTTCCACTGAAAAGTACAGTAGATAAGTTGAAAAGTCTATATGAATCAATAGTTATTCCATGTGATATTTTGTATATCTTGCATACTGTCCTGAAACCAAAATTTAGAACAGGAGCTGGAACTCATGCCTCACTTCTCCAGGTGACCAGGATATTAATATAGAAATTATCTCTGCCTCTCAAATGGTTATAGAGATATAATGCTAAGTTTAAAATCTTCATGCTGTACTTATTTTTCAGTTAATAATAGTGCTCTGTCTGGGTAAGAGAAACCTAAAGTTCTCCTATAGTAGGAAAGATCATAGATATGCCTGGAGAAGGGTCTGATTTGTGGGTGATTTCTCTTACCTTGGAGTTTTTTTTTTAACATAAAAACCATTTTCACACATCTTTTTAAATTTATTGTCAAATCAAAACCAGTTGTCTAATGTCAATATAAAAGATTGACAAAGATTTTCTAATTCTTCACTTCCAATTTTAATGTCACCTGTGAAGTTTCTTCCCAGGCACAATGATGTTCACTCTTCTAAATTTCAGGTCATGTGGTACAAGCCACAGGCATCCAGGTGTTGGAAAAGATGTTGAGGGGCATGCCTAGACAGCTGCACTTCTCTGGGATGGAGAGTGGCATTGTGTTAGAAGTCAAAACTGACAGCTGCCACAAGAGTACCCTCTGTTATCATTTCCCAAGGTCCAAGAACGTTACAGTGTGGGGATCCGAGTGCTGAGTGAAACATATGTTACCTTCTGAGATGCACAGTAACCTTACCTAAGTCACCAACCTTTCATGCATGCATTGGGCATTACCCATCTTGAGTCCTTTTGAAACAATCTCATCATAAATTTCATGTTGCTGAAAACGCACCAGGGTGCAGTATATAATTGGCAAGTCATGCAGATTAAACATTCTCCTGTGTTATAAACTGATTAAATATTTAATTGTTGAGGAGTTTCATCTCAATGAAATCTTTTAAAAATATTGTTATGATGACTTATAAAATTAAAAGTAATTCTTTAAATGCTAACTAATAGTGATATTTATCCAGTGCTTCATAAAGTATTAATTTCTAAGAACTTTCTATGAAAAGAATTCTTACTACTAAAGAACTCAAAAGTAGACATTTTAAACAAGTTGACCTAAACTATATAAATGAGCTCATTTATACTTTGATTAAAAAATGGAAATATTACAAGTAAATATGCTTGTAAAACTAATTTTGCACATTTGTGGCCCTGATTGTCTCTGGACTGCCAAATAAAAACAGAGCAAGCTCTTTCATGCAAGTGTATTTATCTTTGGTAACATTACTATTACTCTTACTTAAACATTCAGTGTATTACATTGTTTTTACAAAAATAGTTGAAATCACCAAAACATGGATGGGCGTAACAGTTAGGCAAAACATTTCCCAATGCTCTTGTTCATATGTAGTTAAAAGTGACATTGTTCTTTTTCAGTCATTTTCTTTGAATGAGGTTTTGTGTCTATGTAATTGGCCTTTTTATTAGCAATACAAGCTAGAACCCTTTAAGATGGAAGTCTGTCTTTGCCTTCTTGCATTTCTTACAATTCAATATTATGTTCTCCCATATGTGAATGTCAATTTAAAAATGGCAATTTTTTCTTTTCAATTGATCATTCCGTTTCAAGTTATTCATAGCTGTATTTATAGATTAAATTAATACAGATTATCATTACAGACTAGGTTTTGGTTTTGAATTCTGTATAAAAAGTACACAGGTTTAAAAAAAAAGTATGCAAGTATAAAACATTTACTGTTAGTCCCTTATGGGCAACCATGATTTTTCTGTCAATACTCAAAAGTAAATACTAATATTACCAATGTGTCATATCATTCTTTCCTTTTCCATCAATAGAAAGAGCAAGATAATAAGTTTGATAATGTATTTGAGGCTGCCTGGGATAAGTTATGTCTAAATATTGTTTTATTTTGTGCCCTAATACTTAATTATATAGTACAATACTGTAAAAGTAAATTTAAGAGCTTGAATAAACTATTTGTTATATATCTTCTAGAAATAACGTCTATTTACCCCACATCTCACATATCTTAGCACCAGAGGTAGCTGCTTTAACACACTGCCTTCCAGATGTTGGAGGGTTTTCTGTTTCTAATTGTTTATATTCCTGCTTTTTTACCTTATATATTTATACTCCCACTGAAGTTGTCTGATGTCTTTTAAGATCTTCATAATTAGACCTGCTCTCTATGTTTTCTCATCTGCCTCAGGAAATGCTACATAGAACTTGCTCCTTTTTTTTTTTACCCCCCTCAAAGTCTGTTTCTCTTTAAAATCTCTCAAATTACAGAATTATAGCTGTCTGGTTCATTTAAGTTAATAATCCTCATTTTAATGTTATTATTTGTAAGTGTAAGAATTTATAAAAGGATCAACTTTTGATGTAGGGTGTATGCCAAAATAGCTTTGGCAAGCCCAGACTCTGTTCAGAGAGGCCAAAGGCCCTTATTTGAATCTAAGCTGTTGTTGAATTAAAACCTGAGAAACTTGAGATAAGCATGCCTAATGGCCTAAAAGAAACTCAACAAGAAAATGTATTATAGCTTGTTGATCTTATTTCTTTGATAATTCAAAAGAATCTTCAAGAAATATGTGGACTTCTTACTTAGATTCTTGAAATGTGATCGTGGAGCACAATTGTCATTTGGCACATTCCCAGAAATACACATCTTTGCATGAGGCACCTGGACATATGTGGCAGGTCTGGTAGAATCAGCTAATTAACAACACAGGCTTAAACAGGCACCTCATCTGGCAGTGCAGTTAGTTGCCTGATGGTGCTCAGCAGGATTTGGTAGTGCTTTTTATTTTTCTATCCTAATGGTCTGCTGCCCACCTAATTTTGCCTTATTGTCAGTCACTACTTACCACAGCTTGGGGCCCTCCCAGGAGGCTAAATTATTATCAAAGGATTAGGGAGATGTAGCCTTGCAGCTCTGACATTTCTGATTACTTGTCTATGCCAGAACACTAATTAGCTGTGACTAATTAAGAAAAATGTTCCTGCCATAGAAAACCATTTAAAAGAACTGAGAAGTAGAAAAGCAATTCAAAAGCTGAGCAGTGCTCAAATTTGCTGATGCTCTTTAGATTTCCATCAGAGCCTTAACTCACCTTTAATTGTGCTCACAATTAAAGAAAAAAAAATTCCACATGTGTACTGATTGGAAATTTTTGCTTGAATAAGGAAAAGGTGTTGATCACCTGTGTTCTCTTAGCCATGGCAAAATTATCTTTGATGAATGGAAGGTGACAGAAGTTTCATAATCATCCAGAAATTTTTCTAAACACCAATTGCAGGAGTATGCATTTGCATTCATCCACACAAGCCAGTCAGAGACTTACTAGTTACTAAAGATTTAGACATGGTCACTGGCACATTTTTAAATGTTAGATTATAAGCAACATGTTGGACATTTCCAAAATTTCATACCTCTTTCACTTTAAGATGGCCTAGAAATTCTGACTCTGCCGTGTAGGTCTTGGTTTTACCCTGATGACTTTGCATGCCTGTACTTCAGCTGGCCACCAGTGACTTACTAATGAGAATGCCCAGACCTCCCCTGAGACCAGCATCTCTAGAAGTTGACCAGTGCATTGTTTTCACAGAGCTGACAGCTACTCCTCTCCTTTCCCTCAGTCCTAATTTCATAAGCTGGTAACACATATGGCTTTAAGGCCATTTCCTACCGCGGCTTTTTGTACTCCCCGCTCTGTGAGCCACCTCCTCTCCGACCGAGTCCGCTCTACAGCCCTCTGCAGGGTCAGCACTATGCACACGTGGGCACAGCAGTGGCAGCGAGGTTGCCACTATTGACTAATTCCAACTAAAATCTGTGGATGGAAGCTTTTGTGGCTAAACCATCATTCAACTAGTTAATTGAATGCACTGACAGGAAATTGTAAAACAATTTTTAAAGAACATAAACATCTAAAGAGACTCGTAGTTCCTAATCTCAGCCCAACCCTATACAAGAACCATCTAAATTTCACTATCTTAATGTGAGCAAGATATTTGTTTCCAAAAAAGGAAATTTCTTACCCCCACCTTATCTAAATTCTTTATACTGCATTTTTAATTTATTTTACCCTTTCCACTCACTGGAGAACAAAAAGCAGGCATCCTCTCGTGAATAATCCTTCGTATATATGAAGACAGTTATTAAGGCACCTGTCATACTTGTTTACTCCAGGATAAATAACCTCTATTTGTTTAACTTCTCTTCACAGTTCCTATTTCTAGCCCTTTAATCATCTTTGTGGCTCTCCTTTGAAACTTCTCAAAGTGTTCTCAGACAGGCTGAGGATGTATAGTCAGGAACAGGATGCAGTATTTGAGTGTGGCTGAACAAGATTCCTTCAAGCCCCATATCTTTTTATGTATTCTAATACACAGATTTCTAACACTTTTGCTTTACTCATCTCCATAAACTTGGTCTATATATTCTTTATATTTATTTTATCATTGGCTTGCTGCATTAGTCCTATTCTTATATGTTCATTGATGGAGAATATCCATTCAAATGATGTTTAAAGAGTCAAGGAAACAAATATTCCACCATTCAGTTTGCATATGTAAGAGATGGTGGTGACTATTAGGATTCAAGTGTTTGATATATGTGTCACAAAGACACCATAGGATTCTAACTAGAGCAGGGAGAACTCCTTTTCTTTTTTATTCAACTAGTATTTTTTTAACGATTTGCAGAGATCACTCATTGTCCTAGCAGCTGGAACCACAGCATTAAACAAGACAGACTAATTTCTGCCTTAAAGAGCTCACATACTGATGGCCAAATGACTCTTCTTGAGAAATGGTTAATTGCCACATAACCTTTCAGTTTTGCACTGACAGAATAGATACAGATTTTTTTTCAAATAAAAATATTACACATAATTAAAAGCATATGCCCTTTCAAATAAGCGATAGTGACTATCCATGTTATTTACTTCTGTTTCAAGGGAATAATTGAAAATTTGCCAAAAATTCAGTGTCAACATGATTTGTACCTAGTTCTAGTACTTGTAACATCAAATGCCCTGATTTTGGGATCAGACTTTATTTTCCTACTGTCTCTGCCTTAGGTTTGTTGTTGTTGTTGTTGTAATTGTTTGGTTTGGTTTCAGTTTTGGTTTTGATTTTGGGCAAGTTGGAGGGGTCTTTTGGTGGGGGGTTTTCTCAAGCAGAGGGTGTTAAGAAAGGGTCTGATTATGTAGTTCAAGCTGCACTTAAATTCACTTTGCAGCTCAAGCTGGCCTCAAAGGCAAGCATACCCTGCTGTCCTGGGTCCTTTGCCAGAAAGATACTCAAACAGGATGAACATTCCCACAACAACCATCTTTTTCTGCCTTTCTATAAAAACAGCTCACAAAGCAAACAAGTATAGAATGTACCCAGGACATGTCACTACATAGTGAAAATCTGCGTGCAGCATAGCCAGCCATGTCCCCAAATATGCCCCACAGCCTGCGATCCTCCAGGGCCCAGCAGAGCATATGCTGGGATGGGCAGTTCCTGCTCAGGTTACAGCCACTGAGGGCCACTCAGCATGAGCACAGCAGCACCTAAACCTGTAGCATCAGCACATTTTGCGGTGTGAGAGTACGTCTGTGGGCACTGGTGGAGACAGATATGGCACCTTAATAATTTTTAGTACTTCTTTATTTCCCTCACCACCTAAAATGAATTAGACGGTCACATTTTAAGCTCCTGTTTTAAGTTTCAGTAGCCAGTGGAATTGGTTCCTTTGTGATAATTTCTATAATTTCAACATCTATCAATTATGTTTCTATTAATAAAATGTGATTCCAGTCAATTATGAATTTATCACTTGTAAACATCTTTCCTTTTCCTATTAAAAAGCTGCCCTTTTTTGTTTGTATCTATGTACAGTATAACATATATAATAGTAAGGCTAGGAGATCTTTAGATGTCTAAAGTATAGATATAGTACATATAAAATGTAAAATGTTTTTTAAAATACCATTCATATTTACAAATAATTAGAAACACTTAGTCTTTCAACAAATACCTAATACATGCTATGTGCCATAAATTTTGCTAGGGAATGGAGACCAGTAAAAACAGAGGTCAGTTAATACCTTATGGATATTCAAAGAAAATTAAGACAGACTTACTACATTATTCTACAATCTTACAGACATCTAGGTAGAGAGCTAGTAGCAGAAAATATGGGAGCACTTGATTCTCCCTGGTAAGAAATAGTATTGGTTTCATAACAGAGATAATGGATGAGCTGAGTCTGAAAGGCTAATGTGAATCTGGCCAGGAAGATAACAATGAAAATAGAAGTCCAGACTGAAGGAATGGCAGGCCAAGATTCCACAAGTACAGAAAGCTTAATATGTAGCAGAGATTTGGGTCATTCAGTTTGCTCCAAATGGTTGCTGCAGCAGTGCCCCATGACTTAGAGAGGCAGTTGTCTACTTCAAGGCCTGTGACACTCTCAAAAGAAAATGTTTTGAAATGTTACCCATTGTTACAAAAAAACTGAAGGAGAAAGATACGCTGAAAACTCATTTAGTAGCCTAGATTTTATCTTGAAACTTCCCTTGTACCATTTAATATCAGCTGCATTTGTTCATCGCATCTTTAATTAGGACATATGTTCTTGATTTAAAATAAGGTTTTAACCAAAATCTTACAGTATTCAAAATGAGTGATTTAGCCAGATGAAAGGTCATAGTCCCAAATGAATCATTAAAAGATGTGTCTTCCTGGCATTGGTGTGGGTGCTTTTGTAACTGAATTAACCCCTGAATCAGCCAAAACTATTAGTTCATCATTTCACTCAAAAATATTAGTATGTATCCTAACAGAGTAGGGATGAGGAGGGTGGAATAAGTGATTATCTGAAAGTATCAGTTTATAGTCATTAATCTTAGGACCAGGAAAAGAGCTGCAGAATAAACTTACAGATACTTGTCTACTTGATGAAAAGAATATGGGACAGTATTGATTTTAGTACACCATGTGTAGTGTCAAGAAGTTTATTACTGAAGTTTACTAGGATAATTTGGAATAGGGGCTGGGGATTTAGTTCAACAGCAAAAGCACCTGCCTGGCAAGCATGAGGTCGTGAGTTCAATCCCTGGTACCAAAAAAAAAAAGGATAGTTTGTAATGAAGGGCATTTCCGATTAATGAAAGAGTAATAAACTAACCACAACTCATGCCGTTTCCTGTTTATGGGACTTGTCCTGTTATGTAACTGAAGGACTTCTAACACATCTAGAATTATCTGTTATTATGGTCATGGACTTTCAAAGGGAGAAACAATGAAACTGCCAAGATAACTCTTTCAGTAGTCAACAAACATTTCTGGGCACCTGCTACATGCAAACACTCCCATGTTAGCACTTTTTACATTTTCTCTGCCTTAATAAGTATTATAATGCTCCGAAGTATACAACTTCCTGGTGGAATTAAAAATTGAAAATCACCCTGAGTATGACTTTATTAAATGTAGAAGAAAAATATAGACATGAATCAACTACTTTCTACTGTTTAAAACAAGAATAATTAAGAGAGTACATAGTTTCACTATTCATGAACCAAGGATCTTTTCTCCACATGGTACTATTTCACTAAATAAAATGTCTTCCAGTGTTCTTAAGCATTAAGAGATATGACACTTTAAACAAATCTTTAAAAGAGCATATATAGGAGAGATATGACATATAACCATTTGGTTATCTAACATGGAGTGTGATCCTTCAAAGAATTTATTTGTGTTGCACATTACATTATTGGAGTTACAGATATGTTTGTCCTTTGGGAATGTGAATTGCTTCAACCTAGAAGAAATTTTAATTAGCTTCTTTGAAACAATTAAAAGACATCTCCTGAATTTGTAGGCAATCAAGTGCCATAATCCTGTGCCAGGAATCTCTAGGAATAGTAGTTGTTTGTAGTTTTCTTCTGTGAGCATCAAACAATTCTTAGGAATCAGGGATTTTATTGACAGATCATAAATACAGACTATTGCCTAGAGGAAAATAAAATAATTTAGTAGTTATGGACGCTGATGATAGAGAAAAATATTTACCATGCCACATAATATATTTGTTGTACAAACTTACATAAGTAAATTACTGCCTCTCAACTCAGTTTTCTCCCTGTGTAATCTTAGTTTCCAGATAAGTAAAATGGAAATAATATCTACTTCAGGATTATTGTAAGAACTAAAGAAAATTTTAAAATCCACTTGAACTTCCCATGAAAAATAAAAACTCGTAGGCTGAGTGTGATGGTGCACACCTGTAATCCCAGCACTGGGGTGGCTGAGGCAGGAGGATCATTGCAAGTTTGAGACCAACTTGAGCTACAAAGTGAGCTTAAGGCCAAACTGAACTGCATAGCAAGACCCTGTCTCAAAAAGACAAAAAATAAATAAAAACTCAAATGCCTTTATAATCAGAATTTATAAGAATTAAGATAATCAAGGTGGCACACACCTAGAATCCCAGAAATCTTGAAATCTAAGGCAAGTTTGAGTCTAGCCTGAGAAACTTACTGACTTAGCAAGACATTGTCTCAAAAAATGAGGGTTGTGGATGTAGCTTAGTATGAAGATTCTGAATCAACCTAGATCAAATTCCTAGGACTGAAAAAAGAAAACAAACTAACAAAAAAAAAAAGAAACCTGAAGGAGGAGCAGAAAGAAGAGCAAGAAAAGGAGGGTAATACAAATAACACAATTCTTTATAAATTTATTCATTTGTTACTATACTTTGTTATTTAATTTTTGTAATATGACCATATTTCAGAGGCCTAAATAAATAAGTCAAAAATAAAAAACACTCAGTTGAAACTTTTGAAACTCTGGACTTGGATTTTTTTTTTTCATTCTAAAAGAATAAAGCTATTTTGAAGAAGCATATAAAAACAGAAGAATGACTGTTTTGTTTTCCCTTCCTTTAGTTCATTTTTACAAGAATCACAAGTTCATCATGCCCTTTCCTCTAACAAGCAATTCTAAACTCACAATAGTTCTGTTGAGCACAAGAATCTTATGTTAGGCCAGGGATTTAGCTCAGTGGCTTAAACACCTGCCTTGCAAGCACGAGGTTGTGAGTTCAATCCCCGGCACCAAAAAAAAAAAAAAAAAAAAAAGAATCTTATGTTAAACCTAGTAGATTTGTCTCCTTTGATAGGTAAGAAAACAGAGGTATGGACAGGTCAACTGAGAGTTCCAGTCAAGCAAATCATAGAGCAAGAAAGGCTAGGATTACCTGCTCTCCTCAGCTGTACCTTCACAGGCCAGTCCTCAGCTGCTATGGCCACAAATCTCTGCCCTCACCCCCAAGAACATCTCTGGGCCTAGCTGAGATTATTTGTAGGTATCTGTTGGACAGAACACTTCCTCAATGTTTAGCTGTAAGTAGGTTGTTTTCAATTTTCCTTAATTATCTCTTTATCCAATTTTAAGTCAACAAAAAATCTCACACTTAAAACTTTCAAACTGCTTCTGCTGTTGGAGCCTGTTATGAATCAATATATAGCATTAGACTGATGCCTTGAGTGGGGGAGGGGCTTTATGTTGGATTTGCCCTTAGCACAAAACTTACATTCGAGTTTTTAGAAATGGAGAGGGAGGGACGGAGCCACAAATTCAGTGAAATTAAATAGATGTACTGTGGACAAAAGGAGCACTCAATGAATAATGAAGTATTTACATTTTTTTAATGTACAGTACTGATGAAACTATAGGGCATCAATATTTTCAATTTTTTTGTTGATCTCTAAAGCCACTAAAGGATGGCTTAGATTTCTCAACCAACAAGCCTTCACTTACCATTTTTATAATATTGTTTGTTCTTTTATTCAATTCAACTTTACGCTTTAAAAGTACTTATTTCCTAAAATGAGCTTTTCTTGGTGCTATTGCAGTTCAGTGACTACTCATAGAACAGCTTTCTTTTGAAATAAGTGAAGAAATACATATATCTTGTAGAAATTTAGCCATACCACCTCTTGAGGCACTAAAAAATGTTGGCTCTTTTTTCTTTTCTTTTCTTTCTTTTGTTGTTCACCTATTGAGACAAGCATAACTGGAGAATAAAAATGTATCAACCAGTTGTGCCAATTCATAATCAATAAAAAGCTAAACACTTAAGCAGAAAATATGTCACAGATTTGTGCCCTAGCTAAGCATCTATTTTTACCTTGCCATCATCAGAAGCCACATTCTGACAAAAATCATTTGCTTGAAGCAGCCGTGATATATAAACCCTATGGGGTCTTGTGATTCCGATTTAGGAATATCAACTGCAGAGGGTCTAAAGGCATTGTGCATTAGTATGTATTGAGACCTCATTCCAGGTGGCAAGCAGCTGGACTTTTGAAAAATAAAACTCCCAAAATAAATGTGAAGTGCTTGTTCCTAGGTGATAAGTGTTATATTTAATAGAATCATGCTCAAAATGTTATAAATTAGGCCAAAAAAGTTGTGCATATTTAATATATTTGTTTTATATTTCCACCAGTCAACAAAATAATGAAATTCCTTAACTACTTCTCTTTAACTTGCATGAAGAAAGCATGGTATGTTGCTAAATCTCTTTTCACCAGCTCTGCGGAGAAACAACTTTAATCCTTGTTAGAAAATTGCCGAGTCTGGGACTGACAAAGAGCTCATGCTTGTTCTATTGTTAGTGCTCCCCGGCCCCAAGAGCAGAGCCCTTTACAGCTGCGTGGAGCCTGCCGGCTCAGCTGCACTATTTAGGAGAGGAGGTTTGTCAATTTCTATTGACAATGGAGAGAGTTTTTCAGGGCCTGTAGCAGTGCTGACACAGTTGGGGATCAATGCCAGCCATTCAGACTGCACCCTCTTTCATTGCTTTGGTTTGTTAATTCAAGACTAAAGGTCCACTGAGGGGGTTCAGGGTGTTTAAGAAAGCTGATGAACTGTTTAAGAAAGCTGATGAACTGCGAGCGTTTATAGCCCTGGTGTGGCAATTTCCATAGTCAGTGGCAGCTCCTGGCACTGAGGGAGCTGTGTCCTTGTTGACCCTCTTGTTATTAAAAATGCACAAGTGCTGCGCTTCTCAATATTTCAACACTCTTTCATTGTCAATACCACCTTCTGAGCCCTTCAGCTTGTTGCTTGCTCTAAAGATCGTCTTAGATTGGGTTTGAAAACTTCACCTTAAACACTAGATTAGACTGATGTTCTGTTTTCCGTGCTCCTGTTGATTTGTTGAACCTTCCCAGGGCTGGAAAGCAAGTAGCAGCTTGATGGGGAGACGGGCTGCTAATATGATTTACCAGTCTACAGTCATGCACAATAAGTGTGAATAAATACAAGGGTCTCACAGAGTCAACCCTAGCCTTTCCTTTTCTTTTATTTTTCCTTTAAAAGAGATATCTCAAGAAAATGAAGTGAGTAATGCATGCCCTTACAGGAGTTGAATGAACCACAAAAAGGAAAAAAAAAAGCCATATTTTTTGTTAAAGTGGTAGGCTGCTGTCATGGATTGATGTAGAAAAAATTGTAAAATATACAGTTACCGCTTTATTCCTGTGTAGACCAAGCGAAGAATAAAATGGTACTGTCGTGCCCTTGGCTTCAGGCAGGCCGGCGCGCCCCTTCCTTGTCATCCCCTGAAGGGAAAAGCGAACAGTTATTTTATAAAATTAACTTTCCCAAAATGAAAAAGCGTTTCCTAACATTCACCCTTTACTGCACATTCACCTTTTTCAGGTTTTCATTTGTTTGCTTGCTTTATTTGGGAGGATTGGTTTGGTTTGACAAGAGACATGAACTTAATCCAAATTTTGAGTCTTTTCTCAACTTGAAAATATGGGACCACTATGCTTTAAACTGTATAACAAAGGAGATATTAATTCCAACTGTGGAAGGAGGAAGGTTCTAGGATTCTGTGTGTGGTTTTGTTTGTCAAGAGTAGGGGACGCTCCCAATGTATGAGAAAACAGTGGTGTAGCAGGTCTTGATGTTGTTCGTCTGCTCTTAGCGTAGCAGCTCAGCTACTGCTTTCCCTTCATCATTTGCTCAACTTAGCTGCAAGGCTTCTTCAAAAGACCTTGACTTAGGAACCAAAAATGTGCATTCTTATCTGACACAATAATTTTTCTTAAAGGCTTTTCTTTGTGAAATAGTTTGCCTTCAAAATAAGATGGCAAAGTAGCTTTTAAAATTTTACTAAACAATAGCCGTTTTTCTCTTTTTATATTTACCTTTAGAAAAATTTACCCCCAAATTCCTTTTCTCTCAAATTATAATATTGGCACTGTCTAAAAGTTATATTAATAATTCCTGAATTACATTAAATCTCTTTTCAGTTATCAATCGTAAGTATCATTTATATGTAATGGGAAATGTAGTTGAATTCTTTTTATTATGTGAGGATTTTTTAAAGACATAAATATGGATTAATTTTAAGGAAGTATTTTCATTTTCCTCAAATTATACAATTTACCAGTGTATATAATAATTGCATACTATAACAGATTAACCAGGATGTTATTGCTAAACTTTGCCATATATATATATATATATATATATATATATATATATATATATATATATAGTAGAAAAATATACTAGCCCTTATAATGTGCTGAAATTTTCAAAAACCATATCCATTTTCACATTTTAACTTTCAGAGTATCTAGAGAATGGCATGGGGTGAAAAAAATCTTAATTCAGTATATTCAATTCAGTATTGCCAATCAGTGCCTGTGTTTACCTGTGGTAAACATAAACTCAAAACTTTGAGACTATAATCTGAAAATAAATGTGGAATTTAAAGAATGTCAGAAATTAAAATGTATACGTAAAAGACTTTGGGATTTAACATTTCAGCTAAGATACTGAATTCCCTAGGGGTTTATTTTTTTAAGAATTTAGGAGTATAGTTACTTCATTTTATAAAATTTTTGTACTATTTTGATATGACCTGGAAAATTAAAAAGTACTCATGAGGAAGGAGCAAAACTAGGTGCATTAATAACAGATGTTTTAAAAATCACAATCTAACCCACAATTTAAAAACTCAACACTTTCAGTCATCTATTAGATTGATAATACTTAGAAATCAGTTATTTTAATTTGTTTATCTCATTTTAAGCATGTATGTTCAGTAATCAAACAAATTAATAAAAATGAATGATGGAATGTGAAACTCATTTTTAATTTTACTTTAAATACCATTCCTTATACTAGGTTGTATGTGAACAATGTTAATAAATACAAGTCCAGAGAAATTTCACATTTGTATCACTTAAGATTCCCCTTAGAAAATAAATTTGCCATCTTGCTATATGGAAAAAAAATATTTAAGGTATTTTTCTGTTTAAATACCTAAAAATATGAGTGTTGGTGCTGTTGTGTTTATATACGCAAACAAGACACAAAATCTCTTTCAAAGACCCTTTTGTCATTTCTTATGTGATGAATGGAGGCTGATACTTTTCTGACCTATATAGTACCATTATTCTTACAGTTTTATATAAACCTAGTTCTGTAACATAATAACTGAATCCCTCAAAATGTCACAATTAATGCTAAATTGCCTTTCTTTGAAAAAAGAAAACAAAATTCTATTTTTCCTTCTCATTTACATTATTTAGGAGCAAGAAATTTCAGTATATTCCTCAGAGTTGTAATAATCACAGAAAAACTATAAATCCTCCAAAAACACTTACAAAGTGAAACTGACCTCTACCTTTCATAATCTAGTCCACTGACATTGTTTCATGATTTTTATACATGAATTCCATCTTGATAGTGTTTCTTCCTGTGATCTCAATAAATCTTAGTTTCAATTGGTTTTAAAACATCTTGGCAAATTCTTAACAGCTGATAGTAGATGAAGGTGTGACCAAGTATTACTATTTAATAAATTCTGGATATTTTTGCCATCAGCCCTTCAAAATGTTATTTCTAAGTATTTACTATGTGACATGGAATACATCATTATTTGATCTTTTATGTAACATCCAAACCAATAGGAAATTTTGCTTTCAAAATAATATACCTGTTTTTTTTTCCTGCTGCTCAGCCATCTATTTGGTCCTATAATATATGTTTAGTACCCCTTGTTACCCAGAAATTACAAAGCAGTCTACTAGGCTGCAAAGTGCAAAAACACTGTTTCCTATGAATATGTTACAACTGAACGACCATAATGTTAATTTATGTAAAGAACAGCCCAGGTCAATTTAGCAGATTTTCTAGCAAAACATACAATTCTGTTAACAGGAAATTATAGCATTATTGACTTTAAGTGCTTATCTGTGGTCATTTCAAAATGTTTCATTACCCCCTCATTACCGAATCTGTTAAATGAATTCTGCAAAGGATTTTTTTTTCTTTTTTTGTTCCCGCTGCCCCCATTCTTCTTTCCAGCAATGGTACAGCAATTCCATGAAAGTCATTTGTGTGTGGTTGGCTGACAGATTAGACCTCCAGCTTCATATTTACCAACTGAAGACTCTCATCAAGATTGTGAAGGTAAACAAAATTTGTTTGGATGTGAATTGCCCATCAAGCTATAAATAATGGCAAGATATTTTTACACAAAATGTGAATGTAAACACTTCAGTACCATAACTTAATACTTTAATAGGTGATCTTTAGATTGCTAAATATAAATTTATTTACGTATTTGCACTAATAAGGAAAATAATATATTGCTAGCAAGCAATCACATTTTAAGATAAAGTACATAAATCCCCTAGCACATTTACCTAAATGTAATGGGGTCTACAATAACTGTGAATTAATTTTTCTTTAAAAAAGTATTTTCTCACAAACATTTACTTTGTATTTACTAAGATGGTGTTTCATTTTGAGGGCTTTTAAACAGTGCTTGCCAATAGAGTAAGGACAATTTCGGTTATTTTATTATATCCTGGTAATGAACATAGCACATTGTCACTGCCTAACTTCTGTTGGAACCATGCATGCCCCTTCTCATATATAAAAGATTATCAATTTGATTGTTGGAAACCATCTAAAACCACCAACAAAGATGTCATGTAAGTTCACTAGGCCATTTTGACTTTGTCTTTAAGGAAAAAGGTTATATATGTTATATTTATTGAATAGAAGATTTAAAATAATATATTTATCCAACATAATTTTTGTAAATTCTAGTAGAAGTAAAAAATTTATACCAAGGTAAACTCTTCATAAGAAAAAATCTACATCATAGATGAGAACATAACTCTAAGCTACTGAGAATCAACTTTCTTTTAACAGAAGACCTTTACTTCCATTGTAACACCATCTAATGTGTAGTACACATACACATTATGAGTATGTGTATATACACAACAAAGGCAGGGGTTCTCAAAGTGTCATTCCTGTCCTAGCATTATGAGCATCACTTCCTTCAGAACATGTACGAACTCCAAGTCTTTAGGGTCTAGCCCAGACCTATGGAGTCAGGAACCAAAGGTCAGACCCAACAGTCACTATTTTAATAGGGTCTTCAGAGAGTTCTAACACATACCAGAGAAAATCTCTGTTACATCATTAAAATAATTTTAATGCACTTTACATTTTTTCCATAATTCTCTTATTTTCTGTAGTCTAATACAAATTGTTTCACAATAGACACATAAGTTATCACAGATTAGCCAGAACCACAAACAGAAATTTCTGTTTCAAAGTCAGAAGTTAGCAAATCTGTTGGGCTGTAGAACCAGATCTATAATGTAAATTATAATTTCATAATTGTAGTTAGTCACAAGTGACAAGTTATTGTCACCAAAAGTTTTAATACTCTAGCTACACAATACATTCAACAGACAAAACCACTTTGATCCAGAACACTTTTAACAGACATTCTATGTTTCACAAAGAAAGTGAAAGCACACTCTGATATATTCTGTTTGACTTAGTTCTCCTTTGTTTCTTCTTGGTCTCTATACATGTCATTTGGAGAGATTTCAAGTAAAGTTTGCTATTTATCAAAGAGAATTAGGCAATGTGTTTATGTCCACATACACCTGGAAGGTTTCTGCCCTTGCTGGACTGTGATCCACACTGGCATTAGCTGTTTATTCTTATCCGTCAGCCATTTTTAACTGATGTCTACTCTATTCAGGATGTTGAAAGTTACATATCATACTGGTATTAGCTTATAAATCAATAAGCTCTTTTGTTTTTAGAATTAAGATCTCCATTTACTATTTGCCTACATTTGTTTTTTCAAAATTATTCCTTTTTTCATTTTCATATATTCTTATAGTTAAAAAACAAGCACCAGTGAAATTAGTTTCAGGTTTATTGAAGTAATTGACAAATAAAAACTTACAATGTGACTATAGTTAATAATTTATTGTATACATATATTTGCTGAGATTAGTTTACATGTTTATACCAATGAATATTTCAATATTAAAAAACAATTTTATGTTGAGCGTGGAAAGCAGGTGCCTATAATCCCAGCATTGTGGGTGGCCAAGGCAAGAGGATTGCAAATTTAATGCCAACCTGGGCAACTTGGCAGCTTAGTGAGACAATGTCTGAAAAAAAATACTAAGTAATAAAAATAGAGAATGGGGATGTAGCTCTATGTGAAGGCCCTAAATTTAATCCCTGGTACTGCAAAATATTATAATTATTATTATTATAAATTATACAATAGCATTTCATTGTACTCTAGTCCTGTTTGTTTTCTTTTTTATGTTTTTAGACAGGATCTCACTTTGCAGCCCTAGCTGACCTTCAACTTACAATGATCCTCCTGCCTCAGCCTCTCTAGTGCTGGATTACAGGCATGTGCCACCACACAAAGCTAGTCCAGTTTATCTTATTTCATAGATGCCTTACTTCTAGGAACACTCACCAGGCTCAGCCAGTGCTTTAACACATTTAACTAACACATAAAATTCTCTTTAATAACTAAAAATCATTCCCTTCACAATGAAAATCATAGTGAATTAGTTAATTCACTATGATTTTCTCTTTCTTTCTTTCTTTCTTTCTTTCTTTCTTTCTTTTCTTCCTTCTCTCTCTCTCTCTCTCTCTCTCTCTCTCTCTCTCTCTCTCTCTCTCTCTCTCTCTCTCGGTAGCGGGAATTGAACACACAATCTTGTGCTTGCCAGGGAGACACTATGCCACTGAGCTATAGTCCTGGCACCCCTACTTTAAATATAAACAAACTTTACCAGTTTCATACATATATCTATCATTCTTCAGAATCTTTTTTTTTTCATAATGATCATTTCCCAGTGAATATTTAAGAAGTTATAAAACATTTGGGAGGCTGAGCCTGGAAGACTGAAAGTTCATAGCCAGTCTGAGCTATAATAGTGTAGTCTCAAAACCCTTCCCCAAAAAGCAACAAATGCAGAACTGTAAAGGCCCATAAAGTAGGTTTCTCTTCCAAGGACTTGGTCTGTGTGTTGCAGCAGTGGTACATTCTACCCAGAGCTAAGGTGCTGAGCGCTAGCATTCTAGTCCTTGCTGCCCACAAGCTTTACCATTCTTTTGTGCCCATGTAGACCCATTGGTCATCAAAATGGTTGATAGCCAGCTTCCCTAGAAAGACACTTACACACTAATTGCTTCACTTGTGTTGCTTACTATGAATAAAGACCAGTAATATTTCCATAAAAAAAATCCAAAGAAAATCAAATCTCTGAAGTTATGTGTGAAATTTTAACATCAGGTTGATTTATTTGGGAAGGGAGAAAATACAGTGCCCCCAAAATCAGAGTGGCTGTTGCATCTATGTTCTCAGTAGACAGCTGATTTATGGTAACTGCTTTAAGGCAGTTAAAAGCAGTTACCATAAATCAGCTGTCTATTAAGCTGAGTAAGCAGCACCCTGGGGCAGGCACTTGTCTGAAATAGGAGCCAACCAAGTCATTGTGGCAGCCACGGAGGATAACAGGAGGATATTCAAGTGTTGATAATATTTTGTGAATTTTAAACAGAGTGAGTTGGCTATTGATTGCTAATATAATAAAGACATTGTTTTAATTGTATATAAATTAGAAAGCCTTTGGGATTGCAAATCTATAATTAAAACTTGTCCTTGCCAACCTAGTCTAAAGGAAGTCATTCCAATAAAATAAGAAAGGGCCAGGGATTTAGCTCCTGCCTGGCAAGTGCAAGGTCATGAATTCCATCCCCAGTACAAAAAAAAAAAAAAACTACAAAAAGAATCTTTAAAACACACACACACACACACACACACACACACGAAAGACAAATATCAGTAAGACAATAATGCTTTATTTCATCTGTCAGTAAATGTTTTGTATTCTTAATGTACAGTATTTTAATCTAACTACAATTATAAGTTTGAACACAAATTTCTGTGATGATAATGCAAATCATATTAGTATCTAGACTCTCTAGATAAAATTTGCCTGTCAGAATTACTTCACTGGTTCTAATGTGAGTTACCATGAGTTTGGCATCATTCAGTATCACTTTAGTCATGATTTATGATTAAGAGTAAGCTTATGCCTTTATCATCATAAGCTTATTCACCTTACAGACTGTAAATCTGATAGATCAAATACGTCTTAAACTATTAAAATTTAAGTGCAAATGGGTTTGATTACTTGAGAAAAAATATTCTCAATCTAAATCATACCCATTTGGAACATTCTTTGGAGTTCAATTCATTTTTGGACATGGATAGATTTTTCAAATATGAATTTTATTTAAAGCAAATGGTTATCCAAAAAATACATAATCATCTACCCTTATGATTAACATGGTGCTTCTGAATTTGGAATCATAACATGAACATCAGTTAAATGATGAAAGACAGGATGATAAAATGTGAAAATCCCAATGGTCTGTTTTTCCCAGAAGGCTGTTAGTAGAGGCTACGTGTGTTAAATGAGGGATTAAGGGGCATTTCCTAATTCGTGTACCTTCAGTTCAAGTGTTTGAATTTTGTTCTGGTATTTTCTGTAATGATAGAAGTATTAGAACACATTCATTGTGTTTAGCAAAATCAAGCATCTCTTAATGATAATTTCCAGCTACTGGAGTTAGGATATTAAGACTTAAAGTGTAATTTTCCTTCTTCTCATTTGACTTTTTTCTTCTATTAAGTGCAAATAAAGAGAGAGAGAGAGAAGAAAAGAAAAGAGAAAAGAAAAGAAGAAAAGAACCCTCTAACAGTCACTTAGAACAGACTAATGTTATATTGATATGCACTGATTCTTTGGGCCAATCCATTGAAATCTGTCTGGCTGCTTAATATGCTTAGTGTAACAGAGGGACAGTCGGAGCCCTGTGAAAAATGTTTAGCATTAGAGGTGGTCTTCCAGGTAGCACAGGTCTACAGTGCTGGTTACTCAGGAGGCTAATGCAGGACTATCACTTGAGCCCAGGCATTCAAGGCCAGCCTGGGCAACAGCAAGACATCTTACAAAGAATTTTCATGAAGGCCCTCAAAGTGCTTGCACAGAACAGGATAACTTCATTTGTTCCTTACTTCTGTATTTAACTAGTTAGCTAGATTTTTTTTTGTCTCCAACTTTAAAAATATAGAATAATACTCTTTAATATACTAGTTTCCTTTAGACATGGAAAATATATGAAGATAATCTCTTTAAAAAGTAAACATGAGGCTGGGAATTTAGCTCAGTGGCTTAAGCACCTGCCTGGCAAGCATGAGGTTGTGAGTTCGATCCCTGGTACCAAAGAAAAAATAAATAAACGTAAGGAAGCTTACATATTTTAAGTGCCACAGAAGAGGTTTTTAGAACCACTGTAAATAAATTTTTATATATATATATATATATATATATATATATATATACTATTTTGTTATTAGAATTATAATTACAACATATAAATTTAATTATTTTACAGAAGTGCAAATACTTCTTTCATTATCCTATCTGTGGCAGAATTTATCCCTTCCCATTCTAAGGAGATTTCAAAGAATTTGGTAAAACTTGTGCAGTTATTTAGGTATAAACAATTTTTACCTACTGGGGGAAAAATTTTTTTTTACCCAGTATACATGCAAATACATTTAAGAGTTCACAAATTGTTATAGTGTGAATTTCTTTTACTGATTATAGGGTCAGTCTCTCCCTCAATACATTTGCCCTCCAAAATAGTGCATTTCACAAAATGCAGTGTTAATTGAAATACTAAGAATTTCTTAATATATGTATATATAGAGATAGATAGATAGATACATACATACATACATACATACATACATACCTACAAATCATTTTATCTTTGTTACAGGTGATTCAAACAGTAAATTCTATGCAGTTCAACTAGTAATGTTTTGAGGAGGGGAACGAATTTGTCACCTAATAGTCATAACATTTTGATCTCTTCATAGTGATTATAGTCTGAGTACTACTATTCCATGTCAGTCACTTCAGAAATGTATATTCCAGAAATGTATCACCAAGATGACTGATGTGGGCAGTCACAATCTGAATCCATTAGTGGATTATCCAAGATGTTTTTCTAAATGCCAACTGAGTACATATAATTATACATGGAGTGTGATCAAAAACTATGGTGAATGTTTAATTTTAAAAATGTATCACGGTGAAGCATACATTGCCATTAATCCTCCTCAAAATACTTACCGCAAACACATCTAACTAAGCACACCTATACCATTGGTTTTACTCCTTCCTGAAGCAGTTCTGGAAGTCATCTTTTCTTAGTGTCTTCAGTCGCACTATTGTGGTTGCCTTGTTGTATGGAATTGATTCCAGATGTTTACCTTTTGCAGTCATATTGAGTTTGGGGAAGATCCAGAAGGCAAATGGTGTCAGATTCTGTGGAAAGGGTAGGTGAGGACACACAGTAGTTTTTTTATGAGCCTGTTTTTCCATTGTATGACACTCAGCAGTGACATTCAACATATCTTTGGTCAGACCCCATACAGACACACATGAAAAAAGACTGCTAGAACTGCTGCAGAGAGTAGTGAGCATTGGAATAAGTGTGTTCATAGTGAGAGCAAGTATTCTGAGGGAGATGGATAGCAATGCGTCTTGCACTGTAAATAAATCTTTCAATGTAAATATTTATTATATATTTTGACCACACCTCATATCTACATACAGACAAGTCATCTAACTTATCAAGCAAATTCTCTCTTCTTCTTCCAGAAAACTTACAGGGACTTTCGGTTGCAGGGAGTATTGGAAGGAACACTGAATAGTAAGACCTATGATACCCTGCACAGACGTCTCACAGTAGAAGAGGCCACTGCCTCTGTTTCTGAAGGAGGCGGGCTTCAGGGAATCACTATGAAAGACAGTGATGAAGAGGAAGAGACCTGACCACATGCAGTGCTGGGAAGGGAGGAGGACATCGACACGGATTTTTGTACCTTGTCCTTGTAATTATATTTATTGTCAGCCAAATAAAAATGCTTGTATTTCTTTAAGAAAGAAATTTAAAGTTAGAGTTAAAAGGGAAAAATAATGGCCAGGGGTTTAGCTCAGCAGTGTAAGTGCCTGCCTGGCAAGTGCAAGGTCATGAATTCAATCCCCATACAAAAAAAAAGGGAAAAATGCCAAGTGTTTTTTGGAAGATCATTCTGTTTTGTGTAGCGTGGCCTAAGAAGAGCTTTGACTCTGTGATTGGAACATGAATTCTTTTCTTTTTAAAACAAATTTGACTTTTTTTTTCTCTATAGTCTCATCAAAACAATGTCCTGTGTGTAAAGTGAAACATGTATTTTCTGTAATACCACATTGTGAGAAGAAGCCACTTCTGATCACTGTGCCAGTCCTACTGTCCCTTTGTTAAAATGCTGTGTACCTTAAAGTTTATGATTTATGTGCCAGGCTGGTTTTATAGTTATTTCACCACTGTTGTGATGTGTATAAAAACATTAACCTTGGTTTTTATTTCCTTGAATTGATCTGCAGGTATAACCCAGAGCTTAAAGGACTACCAACCCAAATATAGACTAGATTATCCAATGGGCTTGTGTCTTGTTCCACCCTGAACATTTAAGTGTAAGAAATTCCAAGGTGTGCTTCCATCAACATACCGTACTCCTAAGAGCTTGCTGGCAATAAAAATCCATTTGGTCATCACAACCTCTGTATTTATTAGACTTGTATAGATTAAATGCAGTAAAAGATGTTTGCAGAACTTCAAACATTTGTGTTTTGTGTTTTATTTTGTTTTTAATCAAATAAAAGGTATTAACTGTGTTTCTTTTTTTTCTTTCTTTTCTTTTTTTTTTTTTTTCCTGGTATAGGGGATTGAACTTGGAACTGCGTGCTCGCAAGGCAGGCGCTCATGCCACTGAGCTAAATCCCCAGCCCCTTAATTGTGTTTTGTACTTAGCAGGCACAAAGATTTGTTTTAAAAAATTACTATGACAGAAAATATTCACAAGAAAAATACTAAATACTCCAATAGTGTATATATGATTAGCTAACATTAGCATTTAATGTTAACTAATAATTAGTATTATTAGTAGTATTGTTAGTTAAGTAGGAGTTGGTATCATTAGTAGTAATTCCCTAAAAATATTTTCTTGCTAGGATTTTGAAAGATAATAGTATTATGCTTTGTAATTTCTCTATGATTTTTTCAGTAATTTTTTCCTAAAAATACTGGCATATTATTCTACTGCATCAATTTACTTACTTATTTTTAATTTTTTAAAATTTACTCTCGACCTCACATTTGCCAAGCAGGCGCTTATGCCTGCTGAGCTAAAACCCCAGCCCCAACTGCACCAATTTATAAGTGTGCTTTTGTTTTTTGTTGTTTTGAGCTGGGGTCTCACTGTCTTCCCCCAGGCCAGCTCAAGCTCCTGGGAGTAGATGAGGCTACAGAGGCATGCCACCACACCTGCTATGTTCATAAGTAATCTTTAAATGAAGACAGCTAATGCAAGATAAGTGTAATCCACAGTTTTTATTTCAGCATCCTTTGGGCTCAACTGTTAGGTCCTGGGGTAAGATAACAAGATAAACATGAAACAAAGTGGTTTCTTCTTTCCTGGATAAGGGAAAGAAGAAACCAAAGTCAGTGTTTTTGAAAGGCAGTCTTGGGATGCCCTCCCTGCCTTTCTTCTCCACTGCCACACTCAGTACCCCTTTCTTCCAGCCCTCAAGTGTCCCAGTCGTTCCACCTAAACTCAGGTTTTTGTGGACCAGTCTGGGTACCTAATCAGTATTTGTAACATCATAGGAGGACACACTTGGAGAACCAATGTATTATACTTCTAAAGATTTGGAACATAACTTTTCATAAATTTGCCAAATACCTCTCCAAGGTTTCTCCCCACAGCTCAAATTGGTCTATACTTGCAAATCGCCCATCCTTTGTTTTGTTTGATTTTCTTTTCCGTGTGTGTGTGTGTGTGTGTGTGTGTGTGTGTGTCCGCATGCCTTAGGACTGAACCCAGGACTTCACTCATACTAAGTTTACTACTGAGCATTTCCCCCAGTTTCCCTTCTTTTTCTTTACATAAAATAAGCATTTCCTTAATATGGGTCATCTTGGCATAACTGATCTATGGTATCCTACAGTGTTAATAACTGACAGCCACTCAGTTGTACTGGAATTTTTTAAAGGTATGAAAGTACTGAAGACAATACTTGATAACATTCAGACATACAGAAGCAATACATATGATTCAGAGTTTGAAAGTATCTGGACTCCAGAGGTCCTTACTACTGATATGCTTGTCTCACCTGCCTACTAGGCCCTTAGATGGTCTTTCCTCTTGCCTTCCACACTTAGAGTTTTAAGGCTGCCTTCCCTGCCTCCCACTCCCACGGGTGAACACCAGGGACAGTAGCTGTCCAGGCAGGTCATGGAGCTGCGCTCAACTTTTTATGAGGACTTTCTCTAATGACTTTTGAGACTATATAAATAACTTTAAAATTTTTATAAAGTAATTGAGAAGACTGAAAGGTAGTTTGGAGGATTTTGCCCAGAAATCCTCTTCAGCCTGGCTGCAAATTGCTTAAAATGACCTAATAATGGGGGGGGGGAGCAGATATGAGAAAGAACCTCCAAACATTTATCTATACTAAAAGAAGCCACGTGTTACATTGAGTTATCCTCTAAAATACAGTATGTTTAAAAAATGTTTAGTTGAATAGTAACAAGCAAATTTTGCAGAATTGTTTTAAGCGAAATCATTTTTTAACGCAAAAGAAACAGCTCTAGCCTTCTAATTGGTTTGGGGAAAGGGCAAAAAATACCTTCTTCAGACGGTTTGGTGAGGAGTAGGTAGGTACTTAGGTCTGGTAACCTACCCAGAAGTGTTTTCTGCAAACACTTGTTGAAGAAAAATAATAATGGCTTTTCCCGGAAAGAAAAGGTTCTGCCCAGGAGCGAACTCGAGGGAAAACCTTGCTCCAGCTGTGGGTCGTCCTTGCTTTCACGTATTTTTCCACGTGAATTCCCTTTAGCCCTTGCTCATTGTCCCTCGCTCAGGAGAAGGGATTTCCTGCTACTCGGGCACAAAACCTGTTGCACAGCGTCTCGGGGCTTCCACTCCGCCCGCCACCCCACCCCCACCCCCGCCCCCACCCCCACCCCACACCACCAGCATCCCCACACCACACCACCCGCAGCCCCAGGCCGCCGCGGGCGCGGCACCGCCTCCCTTTGCCCTCGGCGACTGCAGGGCGGGTCCCGGGCTTCCACCTCTACCCCGGAGCTGGACAGAGGTCCCGCCCTGCCGCTGCTCAGAGAGCTCGGAGCGGTGTCCGCGGCTGTGCCTCCCGCGTCGCGGAGCGCAGGAGGGCAAAGCCCTGCGGGGACCCTGGGGTGTGAGCGCGCCCCGTGTTCTGGGGCCCCTCACCCCTAAGGCGCGAGGCGGGAGAGGGGGACTGCGGCACCCTACTTGAGGGAGCCGAGAGGGGAGATCAGATCAAGAGTTTGGTCGCTTTTATTATTTGCAAAATAGAAAATGGAAATTTCCCGACCTGGGTCCCTAAAGGGGAGCGAGGGATCGATGACCCTGAAAGACGCTTGGCAGGGCTGACTGCGCGACCGGCGCACCGGGGTGAGGAAACCACCCGCACCCTGTTTTGTGCAAATTTGGAGGCCTGACCTGCGGAATCTCAGGGCTCGCCCTATCTACCAGAGTCCCCGCCACCAGGAGGTGGGGGAAGAGCTGGAAAGTGGGTCTCCTGTCCCCTCCTTGTGCTGCTCTCGGGAACCCTAGGGAAGTCTGAAGCTGTTGGTTCTTAGCTGTGGAGGAGTTGAGTCCACAGATTGAAGCCTCAGGAAAATAGCCAAACAGGACTGGGAGCTGCCACGCCACAGAAGTGCTCCACCACAGGGAGCTGGGAATAAAGCTCTTCCTGGGCCGCCCCACTGTCCGGAAAGTGGAGTGCAGAGCTACCGAGAGCTGTCTTCCCTCTGTCGTCCACTAAGATATTTGGACGAGTAGAGATAAAACAGGCTGAGGGGAAAGCTCCAAGCCTGGGTTCTGGAAGTCGCAAGAGACAGCTCAGCAGTAATAGACTGTCCATGTATAGTATGGGGTTGTTTTGTAGGCACCTGAGTGTGAGTGTGTATCACCAAAGAGATGAGGCAAGAAATTTGATCTGTTCCTAAATGAAGAAAACCTCTTATTTAAAAGACTACCAATCAGAAATGTTTGCGCCTGGCAGCAGCTTGGGCCACTGAAAGAATCCTTTCTGTCTTTTTTTTTTTTTTTTAATGCTAAGGATTGAACTCAAAACCTTCCCATGGAGCTACATTTTTATCCTTTTTTCATTTTTTTTTATTTTGAGACTGTCTTGCTAGCTTTCCCAGGCTGGGTTTGAACTTGAACTTACAGTCTTACCTCAGCCTCCCGGAGTGTACATCAAAAGCCCAACCAGGTAAAACCCTGGGCCTTAGAATAAGAAAAATCTAGGCTTCCATAACAAGAGCTACACTTTTTCTGTGTATCTGAGCACTGTGCCCTTAGATAAGTTACTTAACTTCCCTTTAAAATAGGCATTTAGTAGGAAAAATGGCTGTAAGGATTAGAGACTCATAACAAGTTTTGGCCATTATTATCTATGCCTTAATGTGATGACTGTTTCAAAGAAACTCCATGGGAAGCCTACAGGGACCAACACAGACCGCTGGTCTCATCATGCATTCTTTCCTGGGCTAGTACAGGTCCTTTTGGATCACTTTCAGCTCTGCAAATCTCCAGCCCCAGCCCTGGCTGGTCTGTGCACTGTTTAGAATTGTCTAATTCCCTAGTTACACAGCTGACCAGGCTGGTGGGAGGAGAGGAAGAGAGAGAGGAGGGCAAGCCAACTCTGGTCTCCTGAAATTGCTGGGATTGCTGATAGGAAAGGGAGGCTTCAACCTGAATTCACCTGGAGATGGTGGTGGTCTGGGACTCTGAAAGGGGATGAGGACAGTAGATCCAGGAGGGGCCTGACCACACTTGAAGAATCCCAGGCCTCAGCCTGTGGCCAGTGCATTTACTTCCAACAAATTTCAGGGATGAAGTGATGCTCAGACATTTTCCAAGGTTAAAGGGCCTAGAATGGCATCTTACCTTCACAACAGGAATTCAACACAGGAAGAACTTGTGAACTGCAAAGCCAAAGACAGAAGCCCTCAGCTACCTAAAGGTTTCCCAGCAAGGCTCCGGACACAGCAGCCAATCACACACACAAAAAAAAAACTGCAGGGGCTTATGGCCAGCCACCGGCTAGCCCTTCTAACCTGACAGCACTTCTTGGATGCCTTGAAAACTAGAACAGCAAAGGGACCCAGCTCTCGCCATCCAGCCATCAGTGGCATGGGAGTTGCAGGCCCTGGCAGTGCCAAAAGCAAGACACTTAGTGCCCTTGAGGAGGCTGGAACTGAACACTCACAAAGCCAGCCTGCAGCTTCTGCATCCCAGAACCAAGGACTCTTGATACTAGGACAGTTCAGTCTTCCTATAGTTTGCTCCCTATTGTATTTGTGTGCCTATTTGTGAGCAACAGGAAAAGAAATCAACAAATAAACATTCTACACCTATCCTCCATCTCCAACTACATTATCTTCCCCCAGGATCAGTGATTCTCACTCTTCACTGAGAAGTTGATTTCAAATGAAAAGGTGATTTCAAAACCCGTCAGACATAGCAGCTATTCTCTGTAGCCTGGCCTATGTTTGTTTACAGAGCCCTACGACACATAATATCAGTATGTCCCTACACCAAAATTAAAAGTGATTCGTCAAATTAATGCATTCTCTTCTCTAAATCTGCTCGGTTTGGCTTTTAGCATTATTACCTCCTTCTCTTTACCTGCCCTACCATCAGATCTCTCTTGGATATGACTGAAAGAAAGAAAACGTAATTGAATGCTGAAGTTTATTCTTTAGGACATCTCCTTAACATGTCAGGCAAGCAAAGTGAATTTTATCTTTGAAAGAGACTTTTGTAGGGAAGTAGAAAAGTTTGATTAGAGAAGGTCATGTAGCAAAAGGTCAGAGCCCAATAGAACTGCATCTGCAAAAGTGGAAAGAGAAACACAAGAAGGCTAGGTCGGGGTGCAGACTTGGGAGGGGAGGATTTTTATTAGGTGGACCAGGCTGCCCATGACTTAGTAATAATCTTTAAAATATACTTGAAAGTTATTGTATTAAAGACGCCCATTCATTATCATTCATTCAAATGCTACAATTTTTGTCACATTGTGTAATTACTAGGTATGTTTTTTCATACAATTGAAATAGTGTATGTGAAAGTTGACAAATTTTGGAAATGCATAACTGTTTAAATGAAATCTGCTTTAACCAAACACCAAGCTAAGATTTTTAAAAATTCTTTTGTGAAGACTATTCCTGAATCTGCAGGGGAGAAAAGTATGTTTTGGGGAACACAGGGTTAGTACTGAATGTGGAAAAGTGGGCCCCCCCAAAACAAGGAAAACCTTTAAGGTTGTAAAAATGTAATTCAGCAAATGCGATTCCTGTGTGTACTTTAACATTTCCATGTACTTGAGCAGAGGGATTGTTTTTAAATGTAGTTGTCTAAAAACTTCGGAAAATTTTATAGTAGCTTTTTAGCAAGGTGAGAGCTTTTTGTATGTAGTTTTATTTTAAAAATCTCTTTCAACCCTGACACCTCTCAGGAATGAAGGAAGCTTTGATTGAAAAACAAATGAAAGCAAAGAGGAACCACAGTAGCCTTTGCTCATCAAGGAATCTGCTAGCCTAGCCGAGCAGCCTTCCCTGATGAGGGAACTCAGGCTAGGAGGTCAAGATTCATCAGGAAATTGGCATCATTTATTCCAGCATCCAAAATATTCCAGCTGAACTGGTCCTGTGACTATTGACGAAGAAGTTTCTTTTAAAAAAGGAAAATATTTTCTTGGTTTCAACAGATAAAGAATTCAACTTTCAAAGCATAGGAATGGGGAGGGAAAAGAGGGATTGAATTTTATTCTTTATCTGGAAGGCAGCAGTTGGGGGATAAATGAGGGCCAAACTCCTTACATTTGAGAAAGAAGGCATCTTCTCCTCTGGAATTCTTGCTTGTAAAGGTTCTAACTGAAGCCTCTAAAAATTAACTTAAAATAATAACCGCAAACAGAGGGATTCGATTGTTAGGTAATAGGGCCAATTTTGCATGGGGATATTTTTTTTAAGAGGAGGACAAAAGTGAAAGACAAAATTCCCGTTTCTGATTTCCAATGACCAAGACTCCAGAACCTGAACAAAAAGAGAGGCAGCCCCTTCTGTGCACCCTGAACAGTTCCCCGGAGCTTTCTGGAGATGTGCACACCAGACTAACTTGTGAAGGGCAGAGCACTGGCTCCTCTTGGCTAAAATAGGGAGATGCTGGGGTCTCACAGTCTCTGCCCTAGCGTTCCTTTTTCTACCTTTCACAAGGACCCATTAGCAAGTGAGGTGCCAGAATTTGACTTTCAGATGGCCTCCAAATCAAAGGCAGAAGGAAGAAAAAAAAACTTACTTGAAAAGTACGGACAGTGATAAGTTGTATTTTGCACCTGGTTTGCTTTTCCATCCTATGTTTGAATTGGCAAGTGGAACCCTGTTGACAACAGGGTCTCTTTCACTAGGTGTTGAGGCCTTCACTTATTTAGGGAAATCATAAATTGGAATTTTCTATTAATGCTAAAGGGTAAAGGCTTTGCTCAGAATGAAATCTTGACAGCCAAATAAAAGGGGAATAAATACTTTGGAAAGCGAGGGACCCCAATTACCATGCCTGCTGTCTTTTGTACACAGCATATGTTCTTAATTTATTAAAACCTTTTGCCGTTACTCAGAAATCTAAATCAGCGTCATTACAGCCAATTTCTTTTTCTCTTTCACTCTCCTTCCCTTTCCTTTCAACAGTGGTGTGAAAGTTCAGATGTTCTCCGTTGTGAGCAAAAAGCTCTGAAAATCAGCTAATGTGCCAACACCGGGAACATATCCAGGCCCATGGTGCGAAAATGGAATATGTGATGTTGAATTATTATTTTTGTCCTTTAGGTTTACATCTACCTCCTTGTATTATGTAAATCTCTGAGAAGCTGTGAATCACAGGGTTAGGTAGAGATGGCAACCCCCCACACACACAACCACCCCCGCCAGCCTTCACAAGCAACAGGAGCCGACCCCATTCAAGATCTGAATGATTCACAACCCTGTTCATTTCTTCCTCCAGCCGGGACAACACTTCCTTTCCCATCCTTCACCCAGGACCATGCAAAGGCTGAGGGGACTGCCGGGCCCAGGCGTGGCCTGCTCAGTTCGTGACGTCAGCAGCCCGGCCCTTAGAGGTCACCGCGGGCCACAGTCCACTGCTCCAGTGTAGCCTGCGTCAGCGCCTAAGGGCGGGGGTGGGGTGGGTGGCGGCTCCATGCTTCGCAGCGCTTCCGGTTTCTCTTCTGTGAGGCTAAAGGGAAGGCAGAGTCAGCCATTAGTGAAATTCAAAAATTTCACCGAACTTGAATATAGTTATCCACGGCAAGAAAATATAAAAAATAACTTCCAAATTAAATTAAACTAAGAAGACAGTATTTTAACTTGGTGTTTGAAACATTAGTAAAGTTCCTTAATGCCGGGCCAAGTCTTTCCTTGGAAATGTTGGTGTTAAGCTCTTGAAAAATGCTAAACTCCAGAAGAGGATGGGGGGGAGGGAGACAGAGAGAGAGAGAGAGAGAGAGAACTAAAGGAAGGAACGGGATAGCAGAGGACGTCCACCTGCAGGAGGCCTCGGGGTCACCAACACCCAAACACACACTGCCACCGCCTTTCTTGTGGAGGAGGTGCAGGGCCGGAGCAGAACTCGGGAACAGGAATGGAAGGTCTTCAGGAGGAAGCCAAGCCAGAAAGGTGGAAGGAAAAGGGCCTCAGAGGAGTAGTTAGGACATCTGCATCTGCTCCCTGGGACCACAGGAGACACTGACTTCTAAGCACAGAGCAGAGGGTTTGGAGGATAGAATTCTTAGCAGCAGAGCACACACACACACACACACACACACACACACACACACACACTCTGCATGGCAAGGGGCAGGAAAGTGTTTTGGAGGGTACATTATATTTAGAAGTGCTACCTTACTGCTTCTCTGCCTTTTGGCTAAGATCAAGTGTAGAAGCGCTACCTCACTGAATTTAAGAATATGACAGGCAATAATAATAATAATAATCCGCTCTCTTCCAAGGCGTGTCACACCTTCTGGCCTGTTGTTTTTTTTTTTTTTTTTTTCACCTGACCTCTAGATTAAATGGCCCTTCAGTTACAACCTAGTCTTCTAGGCAAGGCTATTAGCGAACGTTGTGTTAAAAAACTTCACAAATAAGAGCTCTCCACCATCTGTTACTTGGTCTTTCACCGGATCCTACGGCCCCTCCCGGTACACAGGGCTTCCACCTCCTTCTCCCCGCCTGGGGCCCCCGAAGTGCCCCGGGATCCGCGGGGCTGCGGAGAAGCAGGGAGCAGCGCAATTGCGCCCCGGAGGGACCGCAGGGCCTGCGAAGACACTGAGGTCCGAAGGCCCAGGTTCCCCGGGCCGACTAGCGGTGGCGTCGCCCTACGGAACTCCGGGACCCCGCACCCCGAAGGCCGCGCCGGGGCTGCAGAGCGCTGCCCGGGAGCGCGGTGCAGCAGGCGGACGGGGAGGGCGCGCCGGCCACCGCCGGAGCTGCGCCCCAGGTCCTCGGGCCCTTCCGAGCCTCTCGAGTCACCGCCCCGCAGGTCCTTGCCGAACTCCGTCACCCTGAGCTTTGCCAACGTGGGTTTAACTGAGACTTGGAGAGCCCGACCCGGGAGAGTTTTCGGCTTTTCTGTTTCGCTTTGGGCTTTTGTTAAGTGACACTGCTGTAGCAAATGAATGGTGCAGGAGGCGCCCGCCTCTGCTGCTGTGCCAGCGTCGGGACCCGGGGTCCCGGGGATCCGTTAGAGCCACAGCTTGGGGGCCACGCGACCGCGAAGGCGGAGGTGGCCGAGGGCCGCGGGTGCGCGCGGGGCACTCTCCAGCCAGCGCAGCAGTCTGCTGGAGCTGAGAAGGTAACGATTCATAAATGACTTACGGAGATTTTTGGCTCAAGGGTTTTGATTTACCTTAATTGCTTGTCTATTTCTATGAGTTCATTTTTTGCTCCGTGTTATTTGAATTTCTATGACTGTCCTCTCATGGAATCATTTAAGGGACAAAGTTTGAAAATACCATTAAAACTGCTTTAAACGTTGTAGGTACCATCAAGGAAAGAGTCGCGCTATGTGTTGAGTATGGTTTTAATTCTGACCACAAAATTACTTTTTAAAATCGTCTGGAAGCTACAGCAAAACGCTAAACAGCCAGTCGCACTAAACGGTTTTTCCTATTGCTGTAGACACCTCATCAAAACGGAAAAAACTAGCATGCTGTGGTGACTTCTAATTGTCCTTTCAAATTTTAGTTACGCCACTGTAAATTGCAAGCAAAACTTCGCTGGTTTTGTTGTTGTTGTTGTTCTGGTTGTTTGACTTAAGCGGCTCCCACGAAAAGACTGGAGAAATAGAATTTCTTGTTTATAAACTTGGTTTTCCTTGCAGTGTGACCCTGACTTGGAGCGTCGCAGTCCAGAGGGACAAAACTCTCGGGCCTGTGAGGACGGGGAGAAAAATCCCAGCGTTAGTGGTAGCAGCCGAAACTAACCTGCCCCAGTGGACCACTGTTGTAAAGCCCGCTGCCTCCTCAACAGCTCAACACTTTGAGTGGGGCTCTTTACTTCCGCCTGTAAACCGATTTAACATGCAAATGCTGTTTTGGGAAGACTGATTTCACTGGGTTAAACGAAATCTTAATATAAAAGAAATCGTAACAAGAAAGTTCTAGAGACAAATGACAGACCAGTCTTCCATTTCTCCACCCCCAAAGAGAGAAGGCTCAAGGAGTTTTCATTTTCCTAACTTGTGATGCTAACCTTCACAGGTTACCCATAATTAGCAAGAATTCTTTAGTTGCTATCGAACTAACTAAAAGCACACACAGAGCCTTAAATTTGAACTTGCTGCCCCTAAGTTTGCTTATATTCTGGGAAGTTAGTTCTCACTGTATTTATTCACTAGTGTGACATACTCAGAAAAACATTCCTTGAACCATGCAGAATCTATCTTTCCTCTTCATACCCTATTCCATTACCCATTACCTTCTCTCCATCATACACCAGGGGAAAAAAAAGATTAGAGATAAAGACTATAAGGAATTTAGGAAAGTTTTCCCTTTTCTGGAGGTAAACTACAAAGCCTTTGGTGCTATTACTAATCAGAAAAAAGTGTAACTGTGTCTAAATGCCTGGGAGGTGGTCAGATTCAAAGTAATAAGGCCTTCATCTCTCCCTCCTTTAGCTCACAGGAGCTAGTAAGAAGCAAAGAGAACCCAGCTTGCTTTGGGGAAGGAGAGGGCGCCTGATTGGCCTAAAAACCTTAAAAACAAGACCAGGGTCAAAGCAATACATTCAGCAGAAGATTGAGTATGTTACAGTGTTTTATAGTTCTTTTCTATTAAAAAACTTAATAGTGTGCTTTGTCTTATAGAGGAAAAAGTCAAGATGGTGGATTACTTGGTGACTTAAGGCTCTATTATATTAGTTTTTGTTTTACTTTGCAGAAATGTTAAACATCAATTACATTTCCTTCTGACAGAGGCTTAAGTAAAAATCACAAGGAAATTATGCAAGTTTTTGAGTAATAGCAAGAATATAGTTTAGGAAGTTATTGAAGTAAAAGTTTGATTACTTTTAAAAAATCTCACTAAGTCTGGAGTTTTTTTTTTTTTTTTCCTGGAGGTCTTAACCCAGATTTGTTTTCTTTATGAAAGACAGCTCTAGCACCCTCGGGATAAGTGAAACACTTAAAATTCTGGACTTCCACCAGAACTGAATGTGGGTGGTTATGGCACAGAAATATTGCCTTTCCATGGTGGGGAAGAGGAGGAACACTTAATCATTACCTCTGGAACAAAAGGGGAGAGGGATATGGATGTCTCCAAGAAAACACAAAGAATCTATAAAAGTTTCCACTTTGCCATTAACAAAACAAACAAGGTTCTCTCTTGTTCTTTTCAGTAAGTTAAACAACTCAATGCTGGAACATTTTAGAAGCTTCTAAATTTGTCAAATATATTCTGCATTTACTACTTTTCCAAATATTTGGAAACAAAACAGACTATCATAGGCTTGGCAATAAATAACCCCTCCTAAATATATTTTAAGACAATCCTTACGTTATAGAAATACTTTTAAAAATTAACAGGTTTTGTTTAGGTTTTGAGTGGAAAATATTAACAAACGTTGGGGTATCAAGACCTGAATTTGTAAAGAACCTCTTCAGTCTTTAGAATTAGCAAGATCAGGGCTATTTTAAGAGAAGAGTATAATTGATGCCTTGCCACATTTGTATGACTCAAATGACACTTTCAAATACTTGCCAAAAAGGCAAATCCTATAAAGACCAGTGAAAAGCAAACTATTATATTAACTATACAAAACATGCATACCCCTTAACCAACATTTTTCCCTTTTTAATTTAATGTCCACTGAAGGAGAAATTCACTGAGATCAGATGAATACTCTTTTCCTGCTTAGGAGAAGGGGAGGGAGGGAGGGAGGGCGGAAGAAAAAGGGAGAGACATACAGGGCTGTAAAACAGACTAGTGGCCTCCACAAGAAGGCAGGTGAGGGTCCAGGGCCCGGGGAGCCGCACAAGTCCACTGGGTGCTCCGAGCTCTCCGGAGCCGGGATATCTTCTGCTTCTCTGCTTTTTTCTTTAAAGCTGGCCTTGTGACGGAGGAGTGAGGCAGGAGGGGGATTTTTCCGCTTTTGGGAAGCCGCAGGTAGGAAAGGGAACCTGATCCTCCCCAAAAGGCAGCAATTAAAGTCTTAACCGAGACCCATCTGTCGTGGGACAGGGACACCTCCACACCTCCCCCACCCACCCACCAGCGTTGCCCCTCCTCCAACAAAGCTGGTCCTGAGCCCTTTGTCTGAGCGTGGGGAAAGGAGGTCACAGATTTTGGAACGCCAAGAGCAAAATGAAGGAAACTTTCCAGTGTGGGGGAACCCTAGTGGCTGAACTCCAGTAAGGAGGGCTCTAAAGTGCTTTCCAGGTCTTGTATCGCCTCTTTCTCGGCTCTGCCCAGCTGTCCAACGCTGGCTTCCTTCTGCTCTTGATCACTGCAGTATCTGTTTTCTCAGCAGTAAACCACCTAAAGACCAGAAACAAGGCACTCCCAGGCCTAGCTGCTAGGGTAGATCTCTTTGGCCTCTTGGCCACCCCCAACTTCAAATGGGACTCACTTCTCTCCCCCACCTCCTCAGCTTCCCCACCACCCACCAGCTGCTTCCCTTCAAAGTTGGGCACCAGGAGCGTTGCCAGTCCAAGCCTCTTGATTTCCATCCCTCTCGGCTTCTTGAACTGAGGCCGTAAAGCTAACGTGAGTTTGAGAGGTCTGGGTTCTTGGCCTGTCCCGTGCTGGGGAAGGGGAATAGAAGGACTGCCCTGAAGCTAGTTTCATCCGTTTGAGGTCCCCTCTCGCATCTTTGGGTGACATTGGTCAGAGACCCAACATTCTACGGGTTTCCAGTCCGCCTTCAGCCTCACTGCTGACCCTTTCCAGGGCTCTCACGCAAAGGCAACACACCAGGCTTGGCCAGAGCCCCGTTCCACACGTACTCACTCGGGTTTACTCACCAGGTAGATGGCAGCTCTGAATGCTGCAGAAGACCACTTTTGCAGACAGCCAGGCCTAGCGCCCTGTCCTCCCAGCTCTGTGCTCTCCCTCAGCCTCCCTGCGCCAGCTCAGGGCTGCAGCGTCTTCCAATTCCCTGCAGCCTCGAGTGCGCCCCTGGCCCCAAAGCTCAGCTCCGCGCAGTCTCAGGCTTGCAACTGGCGGCACCGAGGGAGGTGCGCGTGACCGACACTTGGAACCTCTGCCACTTGGCGCCTTCCCGGAACCCTCCAAACGCTGGACCTCACGGCCCGGGAGTTTGAGCTAGGGCGCCGCACCCGGAGAGCGCCTGGTGGGGGATGGAGGGGACGTGGCTGGGGCTTGGTCTTCACGCGCTCTCTGGGAGGCGTGAGTGTGGCAGTGGCAGCCACTTAGGCGCCCGCGGGCAGTTTGCCTTTCTCGCAGCACTGCTGCGCACGGGCCCTGGCTGCAGTCTGCACTGCTTCGAGGAGACTCGCAGACCCTGGTAGCTGAGGTGGGATCCATAAGTTCTAGTTATCTACCTTCTCCTCTTGACATTCAGTACGGAAATGTTCTGTTCAGAGAAAGCTCTAGTTGAACACAGGCTGAGATGCTCTTTCCGCGCTCTCAAGGCAAACTCATGGAAGCGCGCACTCGCGTGTGTGTTTGTGTATCCCGGGCGGGGTCCGATTCTAATCAAGGTTTCTTGCGGGGTCACATCCGCTTACTCCTTGAAACTCCACAACTTCGTGGATAAAAAGAGTGCATCATTCCCAAGTCTATTGCCTGGACATCGCCTTTACAAAACCACAAACACATAACAAGCCTCCCGAGGCCTTTAGTTCTCAGGGGTATTTTGGGAGGCCAGTTACCTGCTGGCGTCTTCCAAATTGTCCAGACTCGGTTCCGGCTGTGGAGGCACCCAGAAGCCGAGAGCCTAAAGTCCTCCGCCCTCGAGGAAGAAAGAGGGCTGTGGAGGCGGCGGCACGGCCCGATCCCAGCCCAGGGGAACTTAGCAAGGAAACCTCGGGTTTCGCTGCCAGAGGCTTCCTGGCCAAGGCTTTCTGAAGCCTGGCGTTTGATAAATATAGCCTGGCATTTGCCCCTGAATTAGACTCTGTTTCCTTATTTAGCCCTTGCACAATGATTTTAGATGATGTCACTTAGAGCTAAACGAGAAAATTGATCTCAGATTTGCCTAGCCTCTAAAGCCTGGTTAAGCAGATTGAGAATTAAAAAGACAGAGGAAGCAAGGGGGAGGGGTGGCGGCAAGGTAGCGAAGTGTGAGCCAGCGAGCCAGTGCGCAGAAGGGCGGCGCGGTGCGCTGCGGAGAGCGCCCCCGCCTCTTCTGGGCGGGGGAAACTTCGCTTGCCAATGAGAAGTAGTCACCGACTGCAGAGGAAAAAAAAAAGTTTTCCTGTTGACGGTTGGAAGCGAATTGAGCAATTATCTAGTTTACCTTCTCCTCTTGGAAGTTAACGATTGGCGAGATCTTGGCTGCGTTATTGACACAACACTTTCTATTGATAGAAATAAGTAGTGATTGTCCCGGAGTCATTGGTGCGCCAAGAACTCTGCGATGGGCTGGCAGGAGTCCATTGGGCTGGGCAGGCAGGTTCGGCTGGTGATGCTGGGGAGGAGGCGGAGGAGGCTGCTGGTGGTGATGGTGCCGGTCCTCCTCTCCGCAGGTCTGTGACAAGCAGGGAACAAGGCAACGACCGAGGATCCCAGCCCTGGCTGACAGACCGACGCTGGCGACTCAGACATGGACAGTAACTGCCACAACGCGACCACCAAAATGATAGCGACCGCTCCAGTTCGGGGCAACGTGATGAGCACACCCAAACCCTTGGCTTTCTCCATCGAACGAATCATGGCGCGCACCCCAGAGCCCAAGGCCCTGCCAGTCCCCCACTTCCTGCAAGGAACCGTGCCTAAAGGGGATCCCAAGCATTCTCTGCATCTCAACTCCACGATCCCCTGCATGATCCCCTTCGTTCCTGTGACCTACGACACGAGCTGCAAGGCCGGACTGACGGGATCGGAGCCACGGAAGACAAGTCTCGAAGCCCCAACGGCACCAGCGGTGGCGCCCTCCGCACCCGCGTTCAGCTGCAGCGACCTGCTCAACTGCGCACTGAGTCTCAAGGGCGACCTGGCCCGCGATGCTCTGCCGCTGCAGCAGTACAAACTGGTAAGGCCGCGTGTGGTCAACCACTCTTCCTTCCACGCCATGGGCGCCCTGTGCTACCTGAACCGAGGTGACGGCCAGTGCCATCCGGCTGCCGGAGTGAACATCCACCCGGTGGCCTCCTACTTTCTCAGTTCCCCTTTGCACCCGCAGCCAAAAGCGTATTTAGCCGAAAGGAATAAACTGGTGGTCCCGGCAGTGGAAAAGTACCCATCGGGAGTAGCTTTCAAAGACCTGTCCCAGGCTCAGCTGCAGCATTACATGAAAGAAAGCGCCCAGCTTCTGTCGGAAAAAATTGCATTCAAAACTTCGGAATTCAGCCGAGCCTCTCCTAATGCCAAGCCCAAAGTTTTCACTTGTGAAGTGTGTGGAAAGGCAAGTACTATGCAGAAAGGAGTTCTTTCCCTTCCTTCTTCCCCTTTCTTTCCCCTTTCTTCCTATTCTTCTTCTTTTCTTCCTCGTTTCATTTCCTTCCCTCCTCCTTTTTTTTCTTTTCTTCCTCATCGTCCTGTTATTTGGGGAGTAATTATTTGCATGTACTTGTTATACTTTCTAACCTCCCTCTGCCCAGTTTGATTTCAGATTGCTTGTTTGGCTAATCTGCTGTACATGTGTTTAATTTTAAGGTTTTTAATGCACACTATAACTTAACCCGTCACATGCCGGTGCACACAGGAGCCAGACCCTTCGTTTGCAAAGTGTGTGGAAAAGGCTTCCGACAAGCCAGTACCCTGTGCAGGCACAAGATCATTCACACACAGGTGTGTACATCTGTCTCAGTTTACATGGCATACTTGTGAAATGTTTGGGAGGGTGGCCAACAAAGTTATTCTTTAGCATGGGATTTGTTTAAAGAGCTAGCTGGACAGGGTGGGGGCCACATGTATTGTTTGCCTTTGTTCTACATAAAAGCTTTTAGAGCACTGCTGTCTTTTGCTTGCAGGACTCTACACAATAATAACAAAGTGCTTTAAACTTTTTGCCTTTTCTCCATCTTTCTTAGGAAAAACCTCACAAATGCAACCAGTGTGGTAAAGCATTTAATAGAAGTTCCACTTTAAACACACATACCCGAATACACGCAGGCTACAAACCATTTGTGTGTGAATTCTGTGGCAAAGGATTTCATCAAAAAGGTATCCAACCCAGGAGGTGTTGTCTCTCCAGATGGTCTTAGGGAAAGTCGTACTTAAATCTTTTAGGGATCTTTTAGAAAAAGGTTTTTAAGTTACAACTAGTTACTTGGGCTACAAGTTGCCATTCTAACCTCCTACACTAAGATCTGATTAATGTGAGAGAAAGGAATAAAGGATGCTTCTTTTTAACTTCCTTACCTTGTTTTAGGTAAGTGATGAATGGTATTAAATTGTAGCAGAAACTTTCTCTTTAAAAATACACTTTGGGAGGCAATTGCCCTATACTGCTAGTTAGAGCTGTCCCTGCTCTTCTGCCCTTCTCTTCCCAGTCCATGTGTCCACTGGCTCCTTTTCAAGCTGTTTTAAAAGCCATATCCCTGTCATTTATCTGTTTCAGGGAATTACAAAAACCACAAGTTGACCCACAGCGGGGAGAAGCAGTTCAAGTGCAATATCTGCAACAAGGCTTTCCACCAGGTGTACAACCTCACTTTCCACATGCACACCCACAATGATAAGAAGCCTTTCACCTGCCCCACTTGCGGCAAGGGATTCTGCAGGAACTTTGACCTCAAGAAGCACGTCCGTAAGCTGCACGACAGCAGCCTGGGGCTGACCCGAACGTCCGTGGGGGAACCAGGCAGCGAGCCACCACCTTCGCTACAACAGCAGCCTCCAGCGACTCTGCCGCCTCTGCAGGCTGCGCTGCCGCCCGCTGGGCCGCTGCAGCCCGGGCTCCACCAGTGATCTCCGCCAAGGCTCCTCCAACCCGGGTCTGAACCCCGCGGCAAAGACAGAACAGGCTGGAGCGGGACCTCCTCTTAGAACCCAAGGCATGATGGGCCCCGCACTTCAGAGCGGACCCGAAGCCTTTGCATTCCTCGGCCTTTTGCCTCTTGCATGCATCTGCTAAGTGATTTTGTGTATTAAATAGGCGCTAACAATTACGAGAAATTCAGAAGGGTTTGCTTTATGATATTTTTAATTCGGAAAGACTTTTCATCTCGGGTGGAGAGATGGTGTTTATTTTGTTTTTAAAGCAAATTTCTGCTGTATTTATTGAGATCTGTATTATCCTACTCGGGAATGCCGCACCATTTTAATTTTATTACTGTATATATTTTCATTGTGTCCATCCTGCCATCTCAAAATGCCTGCTGGTGGTTATTTCCTCCTCTCCTGCTGTAACAAAACAGTGTGTGTATGTTCTATATACTCACACTTAGATGTGCCTGTAAAGGTGCATTCCACCCTCTGGAGCACACACAAAATGCATATACTCATACATATTAGATAAGGGTGTTTCATTATTAATGAATTTGAATTTTGGTTTTGATTCTTGCACGTGAAAGTTGATTCATTGACTTTTGGAAATAAATACTTGGAACATGCTTATTCAATCAATAAACTCTAGGGCTCTGTTTGTATTATTCAGTTAAAGATCTCTGGTTCTGACCTTCTCTTCTGTCTTATTTTTTTAAAAGCTGAACTTTGGGTTAACAATACCTCATGTTAAAAAAATATCTTATGTTTTGATTTGAACGTGCAAATAATCTCTCCAAAGGATCACAGCATTGGGCAAGGTTATGAAATTTGGTTAAATTCAGAGAGAAAAGATGTGTATTTTTCTAACAGAAACATGCCTTTGCCTTGGATCTTCTGATATGTTTATAGTACATAGTAAAGTGAGAACAATATATCTAGGAGCTCTGTGTTACATGCATTTCCAAGAGTGCATTACAACATGTGGAAAGATATCTATTGTTTGCATCCTGAAGGCACATATTGACAATTCCACACAGCTGGCAAAGCAAGCCTCAGTGTTTGTATATGTGTTTATGTGTTTATAGACGAATATACTTCCATTCAGGGAGGAGACATGGATGAAAACCAAACTCTGGCGGGTGCCAGGTCCTTGAAATGCTTCAAGTGTTAATCAGCAGCTCCACAGTGAGCTCGGGCTCTGGTGTTTTCTAACTGCAAGTCTCTCCTGTTTTCTTGCCAAAACAGTGAAACAACTGCTAAAGACTTTAATTAAGAGGGGTAATTAGTTCAGATTTATCAAAGCCGGGTTGTTATACTATTAGCTGCTCAGCAGAAGCTGCCAGACAAACTCGCGGCCCAGCACAGCAGTCCTGCTGCAGCCGGGCCACATCCTAGGAGCGAGGCTGGGGGAGCGGCCGCAGGGGTCCCCGCCTCGGCCCGCAGACCCCGCCCGCCGGGTCCCAGCCGCCCGCCTCTGGGGAGCTCTCGGCCCCTCCCTCGGCCCGAGTTGCGGCCCCGGCCGTGGGCAGCCAAGATCCACGGCAGAGCCACGCGGCAGGCGCGGGCTCCATAGAGCCCAGGTACTCTCTTCTCACACCCGGAGGGCGCAGCCCTCTCTCGGTAGCCTCAGGGCCACTGGCCAGGGCTGGGGGGCAGTTCAAATCTGTGCGTCCCGCTGCGCGCAGGGCAGGCGCTGCAGCCGGGCGGAAGCCGGTGGGGCGCGGGAGGGGAGGCCGCCGCGCGGGGAGGTCGCGGCAATTTCCCTGCGAGCTCAGCTTACATTGCAAGGCCAGACGCGTGACACCTGTGGGCCCCAAAAGTGGCCTTAGAGACCAGAAGCTGGCAAGAGACCCTGCGGGGTGGAGGCGGACGGGCGAGGGTGGAGCCAGGCACGCCGTCCCTCGAACCTGTTTTGCCCGGTGTCCTTCAAGGCTGCGAGGTGGCCTGAGGAACGTGGGACGCCGGAGTCGGGCCGGCGCGGTGCGAACTCGCAAGGACCTGGAGGACGACGAGGTCCTCCCCGGGGGCAGATGACCTGTCCAGACGCCCCCAGGGCTCGGCTCAGTACGCACCACCCTCGGGTACGGGGACTTGTGAGCGAATCTAGTTGTTTTCCTTTGCTGATCTGTTACCTCCCCATCACACACACACACACACACACACACACACACACACACACACACACACTTTTTCTTTTGTTTAGACCAAAATCCATATTATATTTGATTTCGGAAAGCGAGGGGCACTTGGGGAACTCCGCAGCTGGAAAGCTGGAATCTGCCCGAACTGCAAAAGCACCGTCTCTCCCATACACAGTTGATCATCTTGTCCCAGGTCCAAGGCGCGTTCCCTCACAGCTGCAGGTCCTCCGGACGGAGTTTCACGAAATGAGTAGGTGGCTGTGGATAGCCACCTTTTCAAGGTGATTTAACTGAATCTTGAAAGCAGTCCCTCCTCCCTTTGAATAACGACTATGAGATCAGGGGTCATTATAACGTGCAGTACATACATTTTTTTAAGTATGTACATTTAAATTAAAAGGTAGAAAATGACTTTTGCTTCTTGAGTTTATTTTCGATAAGTATTTGAACTTACTCTCAGAACCCAAGCTTGTAATCCTTTCAGACACTCGAGATGACAAGATTGTTCTAGAGGAAAACAAAATGAACATTGTTGAGGTAAATTACTAAACCATAAAGTCCTACCAGTTGAGGAGTATTTATATGCGATGTTTCCAGCTCCTAACTGGTGCCAGTGTACTTTGACATATTGAAAATAAATGCTTTAAAGTGGAAGAATACTATTGGTGTCTGGCAATGCCAGAAGAAAGTAAAGAAGGAGACAGGGAAAAAAAATTAGAGAGGGAAAGATTTTTTTAAAAACAGAGATCTGCTATATGGAAGGACTTTAGGTAAGGTCTGCCTTGAGAAGGTGCAGTGGTTCCTGTGAATGGAGGCAGGAGGAAATGATTGTCTTGGGCTCACAAATTTGAGTAGCCTGGAGTGCTGGTGAGTAGAGTGGCCAAAAAGAAATACTCTAAAACTACTTGTTAGGAGGTGAGTTATTAATGATCTTTGATTAAATACAACACTCTCCTAAACATCAAGGAGAATCTCCTTTAGAAGACTAGGAGTTTAGCACATAGAGATTAAGTTTATGGGTGGGCAGTTTATGTTGGCCTTACTGGCTCCAACAAATATTGAGAGGCTATTTCCCCCTAGCTCTCTAAACTTTGCATGTCTGTGTATCTGTGTGAGTGCGTGGCTGTGGGTTTACATAGACTTTTATGCTTACTTATAAAATAGTTTACCTGTAAACATGAGCAGCAGCTTGGTTTTGTCCCAAGCCACCTTCTTTTCTCTTGTGTTTAGGGAGGATGAGACTCTAGTCCCTCATCAACCTACTGAGGGAACCAGTTTATCTTCAACTCCTCCTTTCAGAATTAACTTTGGTACAGAGGAAGATGGCTTCAATGGTCATGGAGACCAATTTTAGAAACTCAGTGACCCGCTGGATACTTACGTTTTATTCAGCTTTTGGAAATAAGAACGTTATAGAACAGAATTAACAATGCAAATAGCTAATTTCTACCTATTTTAACACAGAAGCTGTTCCCTAAAGTCTCATAATCTCTTTCTGAAAGTAATAACTCATTCAGACTTCCAAAGTTTTAGTGTAAGAGCAAGTTATTACACAAGATTAGAGCTAAATTGTTGAATTTTAGTAGTAAATGAAAGCTTTGGTTAGTAACTTCCTGAAAATGTGTACTTGTTAGTGAGGTTTGAAAATTAGAGAGTTTCTTGTAGAACTTTATTCCTTTCCACACGTGGAAGAAATCCATCTGCAAGATGTAATGCAGATGAATATGTGTATCCTCTTTAGTAGGTTTTCCCTCTTATAGCAATTATTAATGTGAAAAATCATGATTTTGTTAGAACATGTGACAACATAAGAAATTGAACAAGACATAAATATAATGCTTATCTATTATGTTTTTAAAAGTACCAAAAACATGCAATTACAAAATGTAAAATGATCTCAACCTCAAAATTTGGGGCAGAAACAAACAAAAATATTTAATCATTTTACTAGCCTTTGTGGGAAATCTTTTCCTTGAAGTTTACTTTAAGGGATCATGACTTGTTTTGTTACCAAACAGCATGCATCCAAGAGAGCTTGACATTTAAAATGAACTAAATTCCAGTGGATAAAAATATGAAATTGTTAGCTATTGAGAAAACAAGAAATTTTGAACCTATTAAATCACTGCCTTTTTGCAAGGTTTTTCTGAAACTACTTTCCATCCAAGAAGTAGTGTTTCTATTTTGTTAATTTAAAACAAAAATAGCTGTATTTATAAATAGAAGTTTGCTTGTTATAGACCTCATTGCTTGTAAAAATTAATTCATGTATCCCTTCTACCTCCAGGGCAAATTAAAAACAAATAACCAACATAGTGGTTATCTCTGTACTCTTGGTATTAAAGCAATTATTAATTTAAGTCAACCTAGGTTATCTGACTATACAATACAGAAGAGGAAGCCTAGTGTCTCAGTGCCTTTGGCAATCTGTTTTATATATATATAAAACAGATATATATATATCTTTTGTTATGTGTTTGTTATGAGTTACCTGTATTGTGCATTGCAAGCACTGTAATGTGTTACTCATAATGAACTTTCAGAAAAAGTAAAAATTCATCATATGGTAGAATGGGAACAAAATTATCACAAATAATCATTTGCCTTTTTATTTAAGATTGAAATGGGATTGGTGTCAAATAAAATCATGTTGCTATGGGTCTCAATGAGATTAAGTTACTCAGTAAAGATGGAAAGAAATTCTGCCAATAAAAGTCCCTCAAATTAATATTTTGCTGTCAAACAAGTGCCTTTCATGGGTACAAAACAGAGGTAATGGAGAGAGAAAGCATCAAGTGTCACTTACTGATCAGGGTTAGAAACCTATCACAAAATGAAGAGCAGATCTCCAACTTGATTTCATTCTGTTTTTCTTGATAAGGATGATATAGAATTTTTGTGTGGCAAAGTTTTGGAAGTTCAGACTAGTGCAGACCTTTAACAACAGTAACAAAGAAAGGGTATCTTTTGATGACTACAATAAAAATGCAATTCATCAATTAAACATGAACCAAATCCAGACTGTGTGTCTTAGTTTGAGCTGACATAAGGAAACATAGTAGACTGGGTAGATTAAACTCTTGAAAATTATTTTCTTCCAGTTCTAGAGGTTGAAAGCCCCTAAACAAGATGACAGCATAACCATGCTCTTCTCTTTCTGGTTGGCAGAGGACTGCCTTCTTGCTGTTCTCTCAGGGAGACCTCTTTGTGCCTGCTGGGGGAAGGGTTGTAGATGGAAGAAAGAGCAAACTGTCTGGTGTCTGCTAATCCCACCAGACCAGGGCCTACCCACATGATCTTACCCCACCCTACTAACCTCCCAAAGGCTCTAGATCCATTTGTTCGTTGTTAACACTTCCACATATGAATTATGAGGTGTATTCAGTCCATGGCAATGGGTGAAACATTCCAAAAGTGTTCTTTGTTTACACAAGGTTTAAGTAAGGATAGATTTATAGTTTTAAAAATTTCAGCAAAGTCCAGATCTAGCATCTCAACTTCTTCAAACAATTATGAGTTGGTGGAAGAGAGGAGAAGAAGAGGGGTAGAGATAAAACCTATTAGTCAAAAAATATATTAAAAACAAAACCAGTTGCTACGTGTGCATCTTATTTCAACTCCAGTTCTACTAGTAAAGTAAACAGAAAAGTCACAAATTTAAACACTGATAGGGTGCTTACCAAAGTTAAGAAATGTTTTTCTTTTCATAGGTGAAAAAAGTACTATGATCTTCTTTAAAAATCTTTCATAACTATGTATGTAATTATTGAAAAATGAAAGAATGAAATGAAAGAAAGGAAATGAAATGAAAGAAATGTCTGGAAATTGCTTGAAAATATGAAGGAGGAAGAAAGTGGGTAAAGGTACTGATCAAATGAGATTAACCATGAATTGGTAATTGTTGAAGTTGGATGATGTTAAGTAAGATTATGTTATACATATGGAATACTTTTTTGTGTGTAATCTACACAGGGTGTTTATTTTTTCATTTTCTCTTCTTTTTGTAGGGTATTTAATTTTTTTAAATTTTAGTAGTATATGTTTGCATTACATTTGATTATATTTATTGAGAGATTTTGGTAGATGGATGTAACACATCTTGTTTCTTTTTCTTCCCTTACCTGTGAGATTTTTTTTCTGTGAAATACTTTTAATTTTGAAATTTCATATAATAGAAAGTATCTTGAAAAATCTCTTATACATTACCTTGTCATAAAATATTTTTCATTTTTTTCCATTTTTTAGAAAGAGAGGCTCATTGAGGCTGGCCTTGAACTCACTATGTATCCCAAGCTGGCCTCACACTTATGGTGATCCTCCTTCCTTGGTATCCTAAATGCTCAGATTACCATTTTTTTCCTTGCAGAGTAATAATCCTACTTTGAGGCATTAATTACATTTTAAAAATTTACTTTCAAATCTGATTCTGGGATTAGTAGCTTTAGAATATACAGCTTTAAACATCTGTAACAATGTTTAAAAATTAAGATACAATTATTTATATAGAAGGATTTGAAGAGAGTAAGGAGATGGGCCATTTAATGCCTTTCAATAGTCATCAGCTGATGGCCTAAAGGGAAAGCACCAATAAATCTGTTACTCTTCTGAGAAGAAGAGAAAGTTAAAAGCAAATGACATGAAATTTACATTGGCGAGGCTAATTTAAATAGTGGGGAGAAATGGGTGTGGGCATTCATTAAAGGGCAACTGATACATGAGGGAAATTATCTCTGTACTATGTAGTGTCTCAGAGTCTAAGCCTGAAATGTACAGCAGGACTTTCACAAAATCACAAATAAAACTCAATATTCATTGATTCATTAATTCAAAATATGTGGTTCCAGCCTACTTACTGGAGTGTTGGTTCATCAGTTTTCCATTATTGTGACAAAATACCTGAGATAAATGATCTATAATAAGGAAAAGTTTATTTTGGTTTGTGTTTTGGAGGTTCCAGTCTATTGATGGCTGCTGTCTCCATTGCTTCTGGGCATGCTCCACTGTGACCCTGTGGCCTAACTTCTCCCAGGTAGACACTACCTTCTAAAGGTTCTTCCACTTCCATGTAGTGGACCTCGGGGACTAAGCCTTCACCATGTGGCATTTGAGGGACATTTAAGGTCCTAAATGTAACAGTGTGCCATAAATAGCAAGACTCAGGGCTGGGCTTGTAACTCAGTTGTTGAAGTTGTCCAGCATGCATGAGGCTCTGGGTGTAATCCTCAGCACCGCACAAACACAAACTAAAAAGCAAAATCCATATTGTTTTTAATATTCCTGTAGCTTATATTCTAGTAAACAAGACAAAAATCAAGCAGTGACTGACATGTTCTGTAAGTGTGAACAGAGTGCTGAATAATAAAAGGTCCTTCAGGTGCTGCTTTGTCCCTTTATTCACTCAGAACAGTGGTTTTCAGTAGAAAGTTGAGTTTCTTCTCCCCAGACCAGGACATTTCGCAAAAACTAGAAACCTTTGGTTATTATACTGTGAAGGGATGCAACTGTTACTTACTAAAAGAAAGTAGGGCTGTTTCTAAGATTCCTAAAATGCATCGGACAGTCTTCTACAATGAAGAATATCTGACTGAAGACATCCTTATAGTCAAGACCGAAACATCTTGATTTAGAAATTCTGGTTCCTGATACAGATTCAAAGAGACTCTATTTGACCTTTTAAAATGGGTACTAATTTATGTCCCACTTATCTGTGGTTAAAGTGTCAATCGAGGTTCCTATTGATTTATTTTACAGTTGACAGGATTTTTCTTCTGTGGTCTTTAATATGCTACCAAATTAATCAGGTGAAATTTTCATTCAGATAGATTTTTTAGTTCTAGAATTGCTATTTTTAAATAATTTCCTTTATTTTCCTGTATAGATTCTCTGTTTATTATTTTAATTTTATTATATTTTTCTTTGAGTAACTGAAGTGTGTGTGTGTGCTCACAGTACTGGGACTTCTAATCTGTTCCATTGATCTTCAGGTCTATTTCTTTGCCAGTACCATGCTTATTTTATCACTGTGGCTTTGTAATATAGATTCAAGCCAGGAATTGAGATGCCTCCTGCCTTGCCTTTGTTGCCCAGAATTGCCTTTGTGATTCTAGGTTTCTTCTGTTTCCAAATGAATTTTAGTAGTGTTTTCTCTAGATCTGTGAGGTATGTCAATGGTATTTTGATTGGGATTGCATTTATAACATGTATAACAGTTTTGGGAGTATGGCCATTTTCACAATGTTGGTTCTTCCTATCCAAGAGCAAGGAATGTCCTTCCATTTTCTAATATTCTCTTCAGTCTCCTTTTTCAGCATAGTATAATTTTCAGCATATAGGTCTTTTACATTTTTAGTTAGGTTGATTCCTAAGTATTTCATTTTTTTACATGTTATTGTAAAGGGTGATATTTCCATAATTTCTCTCTCAGTGAGTTTTTTGTTTGTGTACAAGAATGCTATTGATTTTTGAGCATTGACTTTGTATCCAGCTACACTGCTGAACTTGTTTATTACCTCTAGCAGTCTTTTAATGGAGTTTTTTGGGTCTTCTATATAGAGTATCATGTCATCTGCAAATAGTGATAATTTAACTTCTTCCTTTCCTGTCTTTATTCATTTTATTTCTCTCTCTTGTCAGATTGCCCTGGCTAGTGTTTCCAGAACTATATTGAAAAGGAGTGGTGATAGTGGACATCCCTGTTTTGTTCCTGATTTTAAAGTGAAAGCTTTCAGTTTTTATCCATTTAGTATAATGTTGGCTGTTGGTTTGTCATAGATGGCCTTTATAAAGTTGAGGTAGACACTGTGTATTCCGAGTTTCTGAAGGGTTTTTATCATGAGTATGTGTTGGACTTTGTCGAAAGCTTTTTCTGCATCTATTCAGATGACCATGTGGTTTTTGTTTTTGGCTCTGTTCATGTGGTGTATCACATTTATTGATTTGCGTATGTTAAACCAGCCCTGCATTCCTGGAATGAACCCCACATGGCCATGATACTGTATAATCTTCTTGATGATTTGCTGCATTCTATTTGCCAGTATTTTATTGAGAATCTTTGCATGAGAATATTTTATTGAGAATCATTAATGAGATTGGTCTATAGTTCTCCTTTTTGTTTGGGTCTTTCTCTGGTTTTGGTATCAGAGTAATATTTGTCTCCAGGAATGATTTAGGGAGGATTGTCTTCTTCTCAATTTCATTGAAGAGTGTAAGGAGTATTGGCATCAAATCTTCTCTAAATTTCTTGTAGAATTCAGCTGTGAATCCATCCGGACCTGGGCTTTTCTTTGTTGGCAAGTTTTGAATTATGTTTTCAATTTCAATAGCTGATACTGAGTTGTTCAAAATTGCTATGTCTTCTTGGTTGAACTTTGGTCATTCATAGTTCAATCTGTCCATTTCCTTTGTGTTTTCCACTTAATATGAGTAGAGATTTTCAAAGTAGGTGTTCATGATCTTTTGAATTTTCATGGGATCTGTAGCAATTTCCCCTTTTCAGTTCTTATTAAGTGAATTTGGGTTTTTTCTTAATAAGGTTAGCTAGGGGTTTGTCAATTTTGTTTATTCTCTCAAAAACCCAGCTTTTTGATTCATCAATCCTTTGTACTTTTTTTAGTTTCAATTGCATTGATTTCTGCTCTAATCTTTACAATTTCCTCTGTTCTATGAGCTTTGGGTTTAGCTTGTTCTTTTTCTAGAAGCTTGAGATGGCGCATTAGGTTGTTTATTTGTGCTCATTCCGTTTTCTTGATATGACAATTTATTGCTATATATTTCCCTCTTAAGACCGCTTTCATTGCATCCCACAGATTATAGTATGTTGTTTCTGTATTTTCATTGAATTGTAGATATTGCTTTTTTTCTTCTTTAATTTCATCGTAGCCCACTGGTTGTTCAAAAGGTTGTTATTTAATTTCCATGTTTTTATGCAGGTTTTGCAATTTCTTTTGCCATTAATTTCCAATTTCAGTGTGCTATGGTCACATATTATGCATGTGATGATTTCAATACCTTTGCATTTACTTAATAATGTTTTATGGGATAATATATGGTCTATTTTGGAGAGTGTCTCATATGTAGCTGATAAGAATGTGTATTCTGATGTGGTTGGGTGGAACATTCTGTAAACATCTACTAAATCCAGTTGCTCACAGGTGTGATTCAGTTCTATTATTTCTTTGCTGACTTTTCGTCTAGTTGATCTATCTCTTTGTGACAATGGGCTGTTAAGATCCCCTGTTATAACTGTGTTCTTGTGTATTTGGTTTTTCATGTCCATTAGTATCTGTGTTATATAGTTGGATGCTCTTGTATTTGGTGCATATATATTTATAAGAGGTGCATATATATTTCAAGAGGTTCTTCCTCTTGAATTTTTCCACTAATGAGTATGTAGTGACCTTCTTTATCTCTTTTAATCATTTTAGGTTTGAGGTTCATGTTGTCTGCAAATAGAATAACTACCCCTGCTTTTTTTCTGGGTTCTTGTTGCATGGAATTCTGTTTTCCATCCTTTGACTTTTAATCCATGAGTTTCCTTTTGGATCAGATGTGTTTCTTGTATACAGCATATTGTGGAATAATGTTTCTTGATACATTCTTTCAATCTGTTTCTTTTTATAGGTGAATTGAGGCCATTTACATTTATGGATATCACTGATATGTACTGGCTCAACTTTGTCATGTTATGTTCCAGTTGTTTGCTTTCTGCTTTTCCCCTTATCTAATTGCTTATCCTACCTGGTGGTTTCTTACTGTTGTTGTTTTGGGGATTGTGGTCATTTTTATCTCTGTCTAGTATGTCTTTCAATACTCTTTCTAGGGTTGGTTTGGTGCACATGAATTTCTTCAGTTGTTCTTTGTCATGGAAGTGTCTTGTTTCTCCATTAAATTTGAATGAAAGTTTTGCTGGGTACATCAGCCTGGGTTGAAAGTTATTTTCTTCAAGGCTTGAAATACCTCACTCCCAAATTATTCTTGATTTGAGGGTTTGTGCTGAAAAGTCTGCTGTGATTCTAATGGGCTTTCCTTGATAGGTGAGTTGTGTCTTTTCTCTAACAGCTTTTAGTACTCTGTTTTTGTGCTGTATGTCTGAGATCTTAATTATTATGTGTCTGGGTGTGGATTTATGTTGATTGTGACTGTTTGGCATCCTATATTCCTCACTTACCGGCATATCAGATTATTTCCCCATGTTTGAGAAATTTTCTACTATTACTTCTGTGAATACTTTACATATATTGTTCGCATTAACTCCTGCATCTTCACTAATCCCCATTAATGTTATATTGTTGCTCTTGGCATCATCATGAAGCTTCTGGATTGTCATTTCATGCTGCTTTGTTATTTTTAAAAGTTCTATCCTTTCCTGATCACTAATTGCAATCCTGTCCTCAAGGTCCGAAATCCTATCCTCAGCTTCATTTAGGCGGTTTTGTATACATTCAGTAGAATTTTTTGTTTCTTGGATGTCTCTTTGAGTTTGTTTCATGAATTCTGCTTGTTTTCTATATTGTTCATTCAAGGTTTCAATCAGGTTTCCATGCTACTGCACTTTTTTTGCTATTTCTTCTTTAGCTGCATTTAAGAACTCCTTTACTAAAGTTGTTATTTCTATATTTACATGGGAGAGTACTTCTAATTTGACTTCCTCTATAGCCTGATAGAGTTGGTTTTTTATTTCACTCGCTATCTTTTCAGAGATTCCCGGTGTGTTATTTTTGGGGTCCTCTATTTCAGTGTCTCCTGTACTTGCTCCTGGTGGACTAGATGTTTGAGACTGCATTTTGCTTTTTCGTTTTGCCATTTTCACTCTGCCTGATGTTTTCTGTGTGTAGGAGGGGTCACCCACACTCTTTTCAAAACACATCAAGACTTACAGTTAGTTGGAGGGGGCTTTACTACTGGCCCTATTTACCCACTGTACACCTCTGTTTTAGGGGCATACTCCCCACACTGATACAGTTAATGTGCTGTAGTCCAAGTTTCGCTGCCTGGGAGCGAAATTCCAATTTTTTTCCATGTGCTAGGATTCCGCCAGAGCCTGTGGTCAGGGCCTGAGCTGGATTCCAGGTCCTGCTGGCTGCTTGGCATTTGCTGGGTATGGCCCAGTTAGGCCCCGGTCCCTGTGTGCACCTTGTGGTGGTCTCTGATGTAGGACGTGGTCTTACCACCTGGGAGCAGGCTCAAAGTCCCTTTCAGTGTTCTGGCATTCTGCCAGAGCACATGGTCAGGGCCCGAGGTTAGATTCTGGGTCTTGCTTGCTCAACTCTTCATTTTTTAACCTTGCTTATTTGATGATTACTCAATGTGTGGAGGAGTATTTCCACACAGCAGGTGCTTAAGTGTAGTTGAACTTTCAGTGATCATCAGCATGACTTGATGGAAGAGGATGACACCAACCAGCTTTGGGAAGGATATGGCATGGTGTGCAGATTTATATTTTTAACACTTGTTTATATAAAATCTCATTATATTTTCTGCAGAAGTTTTGAATTAGCAAGACCAAAGTTGACAGCACCATTATGAAGATAAGAGTTTTGAGGACTTCAGAGAGAAAGAGGCCTACTCAGAGTCACCCAGATAGCAAAAGGCAGAACCAAAAACAGTAACCACACACCATGGTTCTGCTCTTCTGACTTTAATCCCAGTTCACTTTAACTTCTCCTAAGAAAAGTATTAGGATCAGCAAAGAGAATGAATGGTATGGGAAACTAAAGGAATAGGACTTTGTTTCTTTCTTCTTTTTCTTCTTTCTTTCTTTCTTTCTTTCTTTCTTTCTTTCTTTCTTTCTTTCTTTTTTTGTACTGAACTCATGACCTTGCGCTTGCCAAGGAGGCACTTTAGCCGCTGAGCTAAATCCCCAGCCCAGGAGTAGGACTTAACTAGAGCCATAAGTAGACCCAGACTAGGAAAAACTCAGCTTTATAGTAGCCATTAATCAATGATGGATATTCCCAAAATTGGAGATAAAATTACACTTTAAAAAATTCAAATTTAATTAAATATGAGAAGGAACTTTTTGATAGTAAAAAAAAATGCACTTCTGCATTAATATAATTAGGAAAGTTTTGGGGTTTTCACTGCTAATGGTAGACAATTGAATTGCATGTGATTTGGTTGACTGGCTTGTTTTTACTTTTAAGATAATTTAACATTTATTTGTATACTTATGTTTCACTTTCCATACTGTCATTTGCTTATGGTCAGCCATAAGCAAATACTAAATTGAAATAAGCAGCCCATAAGTTTTAAATTGCACACAATTTTGAGTAGCGTGATAGATTCTTCCCTACCCCACTTTATCCTACTTGGGACATGAATCATCCTTCTGTCCAGAGTAGCCATGCTGTATAAACTATGTACCCATCAATAACTTAGCAGATAAATTATCCATATTGCTTGCATTAAAATTGCCCTTCTTTTACTTAATAGTGGGCCCAAATTGCAAGATTATTACTTCAGAGGAGGCACAGGGCATATAACATGGGAAGACAGATTAACTCCAGTGCTATATGGCAATGTTGCAAGGTATACAAGGTAACACATGGTGTAAACGGTTTGGTAATGATTTCTTTAGTCTGCTGGGGACTACTTTAATCAATCTATTTAATGTGGAATATAAACCACAGAAAAGTAGTATGATTAAAAATAAGTGGACCGAAGTTGGGTGCGGTTTATCATGCCTGTAGTGCCAGTACTCTGCCAGGCCAAGGAAAGAGGGTCCTAAGTTTGAGTCCGAAGGGGTAAACTTAACCATCTAACAAGATAACTTCACAAAATAAAAAGTAATAAAAGGGCTGGGGATGTAACTCAGTTCAGTGGCTCTGGACTCATCCTCTAGTATCAAAAAAAAAAAAAAAGCCAGAAATCAGAACTACTTTGAATCTCAAAAATTGCTAATTATTCCACTGGATAATTCATGGTACACATGTGCTATTCAATTAGCGTACACATAGTGCTATTCATTGAAACACAAATTTTTTTTAGAATGAGTTTAAAATATAAGAAACATATTTATTTATTTATTTGGTACCAAGGATTGAACTCTTGACCTCGAGCTTGCCAGGCAGGAGTTTATGCCACTGAGCTAAACTCCTGGCCCAAGAAATCAGATTTAAAGTATGCAGCACATTGTTTCAAACTTTACCCTAAAGCCCATAGGACTCTGAGATGGGAGTTTGAAAGAAAAATGTGGAAAGTGCTATGAATGCTAACTCAACCCATTATCCAAACTTCATTATGTACCTTCTGTGGGAGAGACCTTGCACTAAACGCTGTGACAATGGAGATGAAACAAAGTACACTGTACATGCTGTGATGAGCCTCAGTCATGTATGTGTAATTATAAATACAAAGCATATTGTGAAATATGACTGAAAGTTTCTGAAAGAAGAATCCAATAAAGTCTCAGAGTCAAATAGATGGGTATTTAGGAAAGCTTTTCTAATGAAATGATCATGTTTGTTTTGTTTTTCATTGCTAGGACTTGAACCCAGAACCTTCTGCTTGATAGGTTCACTTTGCCACTGAACTGTATACCCAACCCTTTTATATTTTGTTAATTTTTTATACAAGGTCTTGCTAAGTTGCCCAAGCTATCTTTGAACTTGCAATCCTCCTGCCTCAGCCTCCAAAGTAGCTGGCAATACAGATGTGCGCCCCTGTAATTTTCTGACTATCACACAGACCATAGCCTGTTCTATCTATGTCAATAATTCGCTGTCCCCATCCATCACACTGTTGGCCTAGTGAACTGATTAACACAATACCTTGAAGGCAATGTAAAAGACACACAAGGGCTCAGGGAACTTCCATTTACTAAGACTGACCTGGATTTTATTGCTGAATAGCCTTCCCACCAATACTAGAATTCAACATAGAACTTCTAATATGTACTACTGTGGGACCAGGAAACCAGCAGGCAATACATGGCTTACTTAGACTCTTTACTCATAGAGAGCCACATGTTGTTTTTGGTGGGCTAGACATACAGTCTGTATGTAGGTTTGTCTTTCTTACACACTACATTTGCCAGCATTTCTGTTCATGGATTGTAAATTTCTCGTTTACCATCACACCACATGACTTCTTTTGTCTAGAATAGTCATTTTACACCAATAAAATGGAACTAGTGGGTTCACATCCATTAGTTGCAATGGTCTCCTGTAACTATTACCTGGAAGAAATAGTCCCAAGAATATGTACTTGTCAGTTGAATTATATGTCAGATGAGAGACACTGTTCAATAGTAATGAAGCTGTCCTACAGGATACCCTATGTATACTAACCCAACAACCAGTACTCAGTGCTAATTCTCCATGATTCATTCCATGTAGAAAATAAAGTTTTGAGTGTTTCTTCATTTCTACTCCTGAAATTTCAGTTGCAAAAGTTTACTTCTGATCCATGTGATAGATTTTAATAGTTTCCAAAGCAGCAAAATTTTAATCAGGGACACAATCATGGTTTCATGATTGAGTAAATAGTAAACATGAAACAGGGTTTCATGTTGAGTAAATAGTCAAAGATGGGTTATTGTACTGGCTCAGGTGGCTGACTTTTTCCTGTCAAGGAGAAATAGGTAGCTATAAACAATGGTAATGAGAGACTAATATATGAAACCTGGAAGAGTCTCTGAGGATTTTCCAATATTTTTCCAATATTAGAGCATTGATTCTACCACTCATATTACAGCAAATATGAGTGGTAGAATCAATATTCCTGTTGAGGAATAGACTGTTTCACACTGATAGATGAGACTGACTAAGGTGCTTGCTGAAAATAAAAAGAGGATGCAATCTATAATGCGGGGATTTAAAGATACCACTATAACCACGTGATAATTTGTAAAAATTAAGACTGTGACAGCTATACTTTGTCATCTTCACATTATTATATATATATATATATTTCTATATTTTAACCAATTCTTTTATTTATTCTTTTCACATACTCTTTTATATCAGCTATGCTGTTGTGATTTGTAGTGTACCAGAAAGTGAAAGTCACTGAATTGGAAGAGATAAATACAGAGAGTGATAGAATTTTGGTGATCATATTTTTGAGGAGAAGATAAAATGTTAGTTTATATAAGCAACAGTTTTCTGATGTTGGATGCGAGAATACAGCAGTAGGTAGCATGGTTTAATTATCTTAAAAAATTGTGTAGAGATACTAGCTAGTCATAGGAGGGGAACTCTGCTGGATATTGTGTAAGTACAATGGACCCTCAAATTGTGACTGGTCTCACATATGAACAATTTGGGTTACAACTGGAATTTTAGGTTTAACTTGTGACAAAAGTCTTGAGTGTTAACCCAAATTTTCAACCGTTTGTGTAGTTGTAAATAAAGATTCTTGATGCCAGAAAAGTGAATGTAAATGTACATAAGCATCAATCTGAGCCCAGATGTGCATGTGTGTGGATGCTTTATGTAATTACTATGATTAGTGCTATCAGAATAGCCCCCAAAAAGCTAGAAAGAAGCTAAGGAAAGGAAGAACAGTAAAGAAAGCAATCACAACTGAAAACAAGGAAATTGTGGAGAAATAAGAGAGTGGTATTTTTGTGATCCATGTCACTAATATGTACAGCTTGTCAAAATTCACCATCTCAACAATTTTACAGAGAAAAGATTTGTATAAGGAAGCTAGTGTTGCTAAAGGTGTTATTCAAATTAGTAAACCATGATCAACAGTGTTAGATGAGGTAGAAAGGCTACTATTATTGTGGATAAATGAAAGACAAGTGGCAAGTTATAGCCTAAGTCTATAACTTGTGAAAAAATGAGGGCTGTAAGTACCCATCTCATGGAGGATAATCCATCAACAAGTGATAATGGTAAAACACTTTGTGCTAGTAAGGCATGGCTTGGCAACTTTATTTTATTAAGTTTTTTTTTACTATTACACTATTTCTAGATATAGTGTGACATATGGCAATTTTTACTGTGAAAAAATATATTTCTATGATTTTGTGTAGCACTTTTACTTCTAATAGACCATGGTAATGTTACAAGAGTATAGAAAGCCATGTTCAGAATGGAGGCTTCCAAAAGAAAAACTGTGATGGGAGAAAGGAAAAAAGAAGAAAGAGAAAAGGAAAACACATGCACAACACACACACACACACACACAGAGTTATACAAGTGATTTCTCTTTTGTTCATTGAGGGGAAAGTTTGTGCTAGTAACCTCATGGACAACATTTCATAACTGTATCTTTTACTTTGAAAAACTACTGTGAATATAACAATATGCAAGGTGTTGATATATTGTTACTTTCCTACTAGCCTGTTTTAAAAACTTTGTTTTATTATTACTTTTACTGTTTTCTGTCCAAAATTAGAAAAAAATGAATGTAATTCCACAGCAGATGAAGGACAGTCTATTTCAATATGTGAGATCAAGTCAAGAAATCACCAAAAGACAAGAACCACCTTCCATTATCTAAAAAGTATTAATTCTAACTGAATAACAGATTGATACATGACAGATAAAATAAGGATTCCAGAAGATGGCATTAAAAATATTTTTGTGATCATTAGGTAGTGAGATAAATTTTTAAAGAGTCTAATTAACTTCAGAGATATTATTAAGAGTGGTAAAAGGCAAGTCACAAATCACAGAAGATATTTTCAGTGATATAACTGGCAAAGTACAAGTTCAACATATATAGAAATATTTATAGTTTAATACAAAATAAGATCTTTGCAAATGAGTGACTAAGTACTTCACAAAAGTACTAAGTACTTCACAAAAGAAGATATTCAAATAGCTGATAAAATTATGAATAGTTACTAGACGTTGTTGGTCACACTGGACTATAATTTGCCTCATTATTTACCTGTAAATATCACATTTATCTAAAATAACTAAATTAAAATACAACTAACTGCGATACTGTTCCAGGTATACAGGTTTTAAAAACACATGTTTATTGGTGGAATAAAAACTTATTTAAGGAAAAGAAGGATGGATTGCTTCTCAAATACTGCAAGTGTGGGGCTTTGGGAGTTAAATATATTATTTGTTGTAGTGCTGCATTTTTAATCTGATTACACTCAAGATTACAAAATTTTTCTATCTATATTAACCTATAACCACACTATCTCCTCTATGTGTATTTGTAAGTAAATCCGTATTTATATTATCAGCCTCAATCTTGGCTTCTCTGCCAATATGCATGTCCATCTTATCATCTGCAAATAATGATAATTTAACTTCTTTTTTTCCTATTCATATCCCTTTTACTTTGTGCTCTTGTCTAATTGCTCTGACTGTTTCAAGAACTATATTTAAAAGGAGTGTAATAGTGGACCTGCTTGACTTTTCCTGATTTTAGAGGGGATGTTTTCAACTCCTCTATATTTAGTATGCTGTTGGCCACTGATTTGTCATACATCATTGTTATCAGGTTGAAATAAAAACATTCTATATCTATTTTCTTCAGGTTTTTTTAAATCAAGAATGCATGTTGGATTTTTTTGAATACTTTGCTGTATCTATTTAGATAATAATATGATTTTTTAAATAATATGATTTTTGTCCTTTATTATGTTTATGTGGTGTATTACATTTGTTGATTTGAATATGTTGCACAATCCTACATCCCTATAATGAGTACTACTTGGTCATTATATATGTTCTGTTCGATGATTTGCTGAGTGCTGTTTACCAGTGTTGTACTGAGGAATTTTGCATCTATGTTCATTAAAGACATTGTCCTGAAGTTCTTTTTTTTTTTAGTTGGGTCTCCTTCTGGTTTGGGAATTGGAGTAATGCTTCCAGGCATGACTTCAGGAGTACTGCTTCCTTTTTAAATTCATTGAAGAGTTTGAGGGGTGTTAGATCTTCTCTAAAGTTCTTGTAGCATCTGGCAGTGAATCCATGGAGAGCCAATAACAGCAGTCCTTTCTCTATGCTGGACATATCTAGAATCATCACATAAGAGCCAAATGCCATCGAAACACTCCTACTGAATCCACCAGGCAGGCGAGAATGCCATGGATTCAGGCCACATTGGATGCCAGTTATCTGAGACCCCTAAAGTGAGTTCCAATCTCCTGCCATGGCACATAGAGGGAAGAAAGGAAGGAGGAAAAAAGAAAAGGAAAGAAAGAAAGGAAGGAAGGAAGAAAGGAAGGAAGAAAGGAAGGAAGGAAGGAGAGAAGGAAGGAAGGAGAAAGAAAGAAAGAAAGAAAGAAAGAAAGAAAGAAAGAAAGAAAGAAGAGAGAGAGAGACAAAATCATGGTACAGTGGGAATCCAGGATGAACAGTTGTTCATGAGGAACAAAAGACTAGTTCACAAATTTTAAAACAAGAACTGGGGTTCCTAGTGTAAGGAGGTATGCTGAAGCAGGCAGTGCTGATAAAAGGGCATCTGGAAATTACACATACAACTTCAAAACAAAGACAGAGAGAAATGGCTTTTGCTCTCAAGTTTTCAAACTTGATGAAATTGGACTTTTCTGGAAGCAAATGCCCAGGAGAACAAACACTACCTAGGAAGAGAAGAAAATGCCAGGCCACCAGCCTATGAAAGATAAGCTAAACTTATTGCTATGTGCCAATGCAAGTGGGTCCTCAAGATAAAGCCTCTTTTGATTTAGCATCTCTAGAATGTTTAGAAAACATAGTCATGGGCCAGGGATTTAGCTCAGCGACATGAGCACCTGCCTGGTAAGTGCTAGGTCATGAGTTCGATCCCTGGTACCCGCGCCCCCCTCAAAAAAGAAAGAAAACATAGTCATGATGAATAGGCTGAGGGTCATGTGGAGATCTACTGCAAAACCTCGGTAACAAGAGTACTTACTATTTCTTGAGTGGATCAGGGAGGCTTTCTGTTCTACTGTTAAGAATTTCCCAAACCAAGGTTACCATTCAAGGTTCTCCTCATCATGGACAATGCTCCTGGCCAAACACAAGATTCTAAAGAATTGGCTGAAGAATTCCATGACTATCAGTCAAGTGTCTCCCACCTGATATAACCCTTTGTTGCAGCCTATGAACCAACAGGCTATCGCTAACTTTAAGAAGTTATACACCAAGGAAATATTTCTGAATTGCTTTTAGATGGTCTCTGATACAGATGTGACACTTAAAGTATTCTGGAAGGAACATTACAACATTCTTTCCTGTATGGGGTTCATGGAGATATCCTGGGCCAGTGTGTCTTAAGGATACTGATATCTGCCTTAGAAAAAAGTATGGGCAAAAGTTACACAGAAGAGAATCTTTGAAGGCTGTGTAGAGGAGCCTGAGCCTTCAGTTGACCCGATGGTTGATGACACTGAGTCCATAGGTTTTGTAGGCACACAGTGGTGACACTGAGGCACTGGTGGAGGAATGCTCAGAGAAACTGTCTACAAAGGAATTTCAGTAACTTCTGGCTGAGCAGCAGATAACAGCAGCTGAGGAGCTTTTTGAAGAGAAGGGGGAGTATCAATTGTCAGTGCAGCAAAGTTCTTCTGAAATGGACAGAGCTACAGGTGTTTGTGGAGAAGACCCACCCAGACAGAGAAAAAGCCAATCAATGCATTCACTTGCTTAATGACAAAGTCACATCATACTCCAGAACAATGTTAAAGAAAAGACAGAAACAGAGAACCTTAAACCAGTTTTTAGTTCTAAAAAGACTGAAACCTAGTGAGCCAGAAGGTCCTAGTTTGCTATGGACTCTCTCATGGAAAGAAAGAACACTACAGAGCCAGATTCCTGATGCTCTTATGGAAGGGGACTCTTCTTCCAAATAATAACCACCTTCTATTTCATCCTCCTTTATTGAAAGCCAAACATATCAATTTGAATGGTGAGTACAACATGAAATTGTTGTTTCTAGTAAACTAGGCACATTTTATACATTTTTGGTGAATGCACAAGGAAAATTATTGGTGTTTCTGGTAAATTGCACACATTATACAACTTTTTTTTATCATGAAAAGGTTAGTTAAGGGATGCATTATGGATATTTGCATTATTTCTTACCAGAAAAATAGTCTTGACTTAAAACCAACTTTATTTGCAACCAGCATTCACAAAGGAATTGTGGTCATAAATCAAGTGTCCACTGTTCTTGGCATCTTTATCTACACTTTTTTTCATTGTAGTGTAGGTGATAGAAGCTAAAGACATTTTCTAAAATTCACTTGCCATGTGTACACATGTGATTTAGGTTCACCAAAGAGATGTATTTCAGTGAAGTTTGGAAGACTGAAAAAGTGGGAAGCATTCTTCATGAGGTGACTGTAGCAATGAGTGTTTGTATCTGCTTGATTCCATAGCTTACTGTCTATTCAGTCTCTGTGTGAATATGGGGGGCTATAAACTTGGCAGCAGTTCTAGCAGTTTTCTGACCTCCATAACTGGATATAATATTAATTTAAGCTTATTATTTCCCTGTGTCTTCTGCTCTGCCAGCTCTTATAAGTTCAAAATGTACCTTTCTGCTTTAACCCCTGTCTACTAGAAATATCTAAGGCCATTTTTTTTCTTGTATTGAATACAAAGGAACAGCACAGTTGGGACACACACACAGAAATCCCAGGAACGAAGTCTTGGATATAAAAATCTCAATTTATATAAGAACTGGCACTGCAGCACACTAGCAAGAAGAGACAGACTTTTCAAAATAATAGTGCTGGAAAAAATAAAATTGAGTCCCTACCTCACATCCCATACAAGAATTACATATGAGTTAAAGATTTACATGTGAAACGTAACACATTAAAATATTTAACACATATGTTTTCATCTTTTTCTTTAGGATTTGGGAAAAAGCTTAATATAAAAGCAAATTTTGATAAATTCTACCACATTAAAATTAAAGACATGCTCAAAGAACAAAAGTGCTATGGACTGAAAGTGTTTATAACACATGTATGAGCTATTTTGTTGTTGTTTGCTTGCTTTGGTTTTCTGAGATAATGTCTCCCTAATGCACTTCAGGCTGTACTTGACCTCACTATGTAGCCCAGACTGGCCTCAAATTCATGATCCTTCTGCCTCAGTCTTCTGAGTTCTGGGATTATAGACATATTCCACCAGACAGACTAAGAGCTAAAATCTTAAGCACACATGGTTATGTTTAGATCTAAATCTCTCCTAATCTCTCCAAATCTCGTGTATTCAGAAGTGGGTTTTTTGGAAGATGATTGGATCACGGGAGTGCTATATTCATCAGAGAATTAATCCATTGATAAGTTCATGGCTAAATGTTCTGATTGGACATGTGGCCTGGTTGGTGGTAGGTTACTGGAGGTGGGACATGGAAAGGTATTTTCTTGTCCCTGGTTTCTCTCTTTGTTTCCTGAATGTCATGGCTAGGGAGCTTTTTTCCACTATGCTCTTCTACCATGCTGTTTCTGCTCTCAAGTCAGCAGACCATGATGAGCCAAAGTAAGCCTAAAGAAAAAGGAATACAAAACTACATGTAAAGGAATTTAAAAAAAACTAATGGAAAAACAGGGAAAACATTAAAAAAGAATTACATAGGGGAGGAAATAAAAGAATGTCCATAGACATCTGAAATAATACTTAACCTTTATAGTTCTCAAAATGCCAGTGACCAAGAGAGGTTCGTTTTCAGACCCAACAAACTGGAAAAATTAAAGTTCTTATAATAGCAAATGTAGTTAAATATATAGATTATGTACAATACTATAATCTCCTGATTGGAAAGTAATCTATTTTGCTTGTTTTCAAAATATTTTTGCATTGTAAGTTTTCTGTACACATTCCCTCTTATTCAGAATTGATTCCATTAACTAAATATATAGTTTCTTTATTTTAATTTTCTTTTCTTACTTTTTTTTTCTGGTGCCAGCAATGGAACTTAGGACCTTGGGCTTGCCAGGAAGCCCTAAAAGAGTTTTTGGAACATAGGTCCCTAAAGATACATATAAGGTTTCATAATAGCATAGTTATAATCATAAAAACTTAGAACAACATGAACATTTATTTACTGAAAAATAAGAAATAAATTATAATGTACTTCTACAATGTACTAGAAATACCTGAAGTGTTTTTTCTCTTCTTTGCATTAAACACAGGGCAGTGAAGAGAATGAGATACTGCCACAAACAAAAATGAGTAAAATGCAAGAACATAATTTGCATAAAATTATGCAAATTCACACTATGTGCATCCATTAATTTAAAAAGTTAAAATACATGTGGTAAAACTATCAATAAAACCAAGAAATAAAGAACAAAAATATTTAAGTAAAATATGGTATTTGACTTCTGGTCAGCAACTTCAATAAGCAACTGTGCCATCAATCAGTTATATCTGCTTAGTGGGCCAGATATAACAGGGATTGTGAAGCACTGGGGTGAAAGAACATGGATTCCTAGTAACCACTGGGATGTAGGCCACTGACCTACTAGTAATCTTTTTTTTTTTTTTTTTCTGGTACTGGGGATCAAACTCATGACCTTGCGCTTGCCAGGCAGGCGCTTATGTCACTGATCTAAATCCCCAGTCCCCCTACTAGTAATCTTTATTTGTACTGATAATATATGAACTTATTTTATTGGCTCTATTACAGATTTTGAATCATGTTTATTAGCTCAGGTTACCTACTTTAATACAGAAATTGCTACTAATTTAGAAGTTGGGTGTTGTGACAAAATGCAAATGTAAACCTTTACTTTAGATAGCTGTAAGAAACAGACATCATAGGCTATAGAGTTGAAAACATATCTTCTTATACAGTGACAAAATGATTGGTACACTCATTAGAATTTGCTTTTCGAAAGCAAATCACTTTCCTACAGACTCAGAGAAGTTGTATATATCGCCTTTTATCAGCTGTTTTTTAAAGATATTAGAGAAAGGTCTTCCTAGTCCTTATCTTTTCAGAGGAATTTCTATTACACTGATTTCAGACAGGAAGTAAAAGATGAGAACCCAGAAGACCTTTTCAGGGGCAGTACTCAGGACAACAGAAAAATGGAGCTTCATTTCAGGTTAATCCTTTTGGGCTTTTCTTCTCTGTCTTGATCTAGACTTTCACTTCCTTGAGTTTTCTAATGCAGTTAAATATATTTAACGCACAGTTTTCTCCATTTTTTCTAATTACATTAGTGAAGAGTTTTTCCATATCAAGTTTTTCCATAATTGGTTGAAGAAAAACTGTTTCCTCTTTATTGCAAAAGCTACCTGGGCAATTCCCAGCTATGACTAAACATTTCTATTCTACACTTCTTAGTCCTTCGATGATATATAATGGGAAGGCTCTGACTCAGAGCTTCACCTTTCTCATTTTGCCAAAAAGGGGTTTTGTTGTTTATGAAGAAAACAATTTCCTCTCAAACCTTTTTAAGAAAATTATTGTCTGTAACTAAATAAACAGCTATTCTTTGGTTTAACTGAAGGCCTCTTTTTTTATTAAAAATGCAATGAGCATGTAGTTAAAATATATTATTACTTAATTTTATGAGCAAGTTATAAGAAATTAATTCATTGAAAAAGTTAATGGATATTATTACTTGAGTCTGAATAAATATAAGAAAATTGTAAATGTGAAATTAAAATTTAATTAAATTATTAAAGTTTATGTAACATATTTCATGATATAAATGACTATCTGATGTGATAATTTGCTTGTAAAGATTAAATAGCTTAATTGATGCCATAATTTGCTATCAAAATAAGCAATGTGACCAAGAAACCAACTAGCCAGCCTTTCTGGCAAGGTGTACAAGCCACACAGTTTCCAGAGGGAGAAAGGTCAGCATCTCCTGAGAATCAGCCATGCTGGGACTTGGGGGGCCAAGCAAGAAATCAACTATTATTTAGATCTTTGATCCATTTTGACTTTAGCTTAGTACATCGTGATAGTCATGGTCTAGTTTTAGTTTTTGAAATATGGAGAGCCAGTTTTTCCAGCACCATTTATTAAAGAGACTTTCTTTCAGTGAATGTGTTTGACCCCTTTATCAAAGATAAGATGGCTGAGTGTGTTTATAGTTGTAGTTGTATCTTCTAATCTATTCCATTGATCTGCAGGTTTGTGCTTTATTCCAGTACCATGCTGATTTTATTACAGTAGCTTTGTAGTATAACTTCAAGATCTAAATATTAAAACAGAAACAGTAAATCTGTTGGAAGACAAAGTAAGTAGAAATCTTGAAGACATAGGGATAGGTAGAGAATTCATCAACAAAAATCAAACTGCATGGGAAATACTTCCCAGAATCAATAACTGGGATCTCATATTATTAAAATTTTTTGCATGTCAAAAGAAGTATCCAACACAGTAAAAAAAGAAACCCATGAATTTTGAAAAAATCTTAGTCAACTGTCCCTCAGACAAAGAACTTCTGTCTAGAACATATAAAGAATTAAAAAAAAAATCAGACCCCTGAAATACAAAGACCCAATCCAAAAATGGGCATCTGAGATGAATACACAGTTCTCAGATAAAGAAATACAAATGGGGGCTGGGGATTTAGCTCAGTGGCATAAGTACTTACCTTGCAAGCATGCGGTCATGAGTTCGATCCCCACTATGGATAAAAAAAAATATTGTAAAAAAAAAAAGAAATACAAATGGCAAATAAACACATGAAAAAATGTTCAGCATCATTGGTCATTAGAGAAATACAAATTAAAACCACACTGAGATTCCATCTCACTCTAGAAACAATAGCCAGGATAAAGAAAACTACCAACAACAAATACTCAAGAGGCTGTGGGGAAAAAGGAACTCTTCTGCACTGTAGGTGGGAGTGTAGACTGGTACAACCACTGTGGAGGTCAGTCTGGAGATTCCTCAAAAAGCTGGGATTGGAAGTCCCATTTGACCCAGCTATTCCACTTCTAGCCATATTTCCAGAGGAACCAAAAACATCATACCACAATGATATATGTACACATATGTACACAGTGATATATGTTTATAGAAGTACAATTTGTAAAAGCCAAATCTTGGAAACAACCTAAATGCCCATCAACTGAGAAATGGATAAAAAAATTGTGGTACTTTTATACAATGGAGTACTACTCAGGTACAAAGAATGATCACATTGAGATATTTATAAGTAAGTAGATGCAACTTGAGAGCATACTCATAAATGAAATAAATCAAACTCACATGAATAAACACCATGTTGTCTCCCTAGTGTAAGAAATAAAGTACATAAGATACAAAATCTTCAGTAAATACAATGAAAGGATAAAAATCTTCTCAAAGGGGAAAAATAATATCTCAGGGAAAATGAGGAAAAAGAAAAAGGAAGGGAAAAGAAAAAATATTTACATTTGTATAAACACACTTAAGATAGCTAAGATGATTGTGCTTCAAATTCTCTAAGTTCGAAGAACAAAGCAGTTAATGTTCATAGGATTGGAACAATTTTACATGTTTGTGTCAGGTGACCTGAGGAACTCTTGAAGATCACTGTGTAAAATATCAACCTTAGCTCTGTTCCTACCACTGTGTTTTGAAGGCCTGTATCATTACTGTTTTGGGCTCTTTGTTATTGTTATTTATTTGTCTTTTTTATTTCTTATTTTTCTAGTAATCTGTTTTGTTTTGTTTTTCACTCTAATGCAGAAAGGATAGGTATTCACGTAGAGGCTTATACATGTCTAGAACTCCTAAATAGTTTATGAGAATAGATTATATTATGTGTGATGAAATGAACAGCTATTTTGAAGAAAAACAGACATTATGGTATCTATTGCTGATTTCATATCATCATGCTGTGGTTTCCAATAATGCTACTGTTCTTTGTTCAGAGTGGTTTTAGTTTTGTATTGTTTAATTTCAACATACATGAAGGTAAGGACAGCTATTTTGAAGAGAACAAGAGACATTATGGCAGCCATTGTTGATTTCCCTATTGTCTGGTTTTGAAAGTCTATCATTACCATGTTCTGATCAGTATGATACTATTTTGTTTTGTATGAATTAGTTGCGTGTGAAGATATAGACAACCATTTAGAGGAAAATGAGACATTATAGTAGCCACTACAGATCTTCTGTTGTCTCGTTTTGAAATCTGTGTCACTTACATTGTTTTCTTCTAATCTGCTTTGTTCTGTTTTGTTATGCTTAGTTTTGCCCCCTTTATAAAAAAATTAAATTAAATTAAAAAAAAATGAAATCAACTAGCCAGCCTTCCTGGTAAGCCATGCAACAGCTGAGTTCCAGGGAGAGAAAAGTCAAATAGTGCCTCCCATGAACCTACTAGCACATGGGCTGAGAATGAAACACCATTCTCACCCCCCCCCACCCCAAGCAACTGGCTGGTTCAGAGGACAGGCTGAGCTGATAGCAACTAAGGTACATAAAGCAACTAAATACTTGTATTGTTTGGTTGATTATTCAGGCCCGGGAGCTAACAGACTGAGCATCTCTTGGGAGGATGACAGTATGCAATAAAGCAAGCATGAGAAATTTCCTTCTATCTTGTCTTTGAAGTGAAATATTGTTTTCACTCTTTTGCATTGTTCTGATTAATTGTTTTGCTTTATTCAATGTTCTGTTTTGATTGGTTTTATTGTGTTTTGTTTTTGGTTTGATTTTGCTATACCTGATGGAATGGACAACTATTGTGAAGATAACAAAATGTACTATGGTGGCTATTATTTTCCTAGTATCCTACTTTGAAGTTCTATACCAATTTTGCTGCTTTGTTTTGATTGGCTTTGTCCTGTCTTGTTTTGTTGGATTTTACTATCTTTAAAATAAAAAAAAAATTTTTAAATTAAGCAATGTGTGATATACAATGTCACTTGCCTGTCATTAATAATTTTCTTTTTCTTTCATGCTGCACAAGGCTTAATTTGGTTCAAGTGATTGTATTACAGCTCATCACTCAGACATATTTGGCTTGACTTGTATTGTCATGCTTCATTTCCTTACCAGAGGTTTGATGAGGATGGGCAATGGTGTGTTTTTAAATGCTTAACCACGGGCTTTTAAAACTCAGAACAGAAGAAAAAAATTCAAGAGTTTATTGATTTGTAGTATTCTGCAATATCCTTACTGTTAATAATCACGCTGTGGCCAGTTGAAGGTACCAATGGACGTTCATTGGCAAACAGAATTTCTGGAAATTTAGCAATTGGCTTTTGCCAGTGGATGTGAGCAGCTCCAGTGCTTCACTGAACTTGGACATCTGCCGGTGTCCCTGCCAATGAGAAATGAAGTTTCATCACTTACAAAAAGAGACTCAGAAAAATTAGCCAATGCTTCTCTTTCTGGATATGCTTCCAATTTATTCCTGTGAAGAAACAATCAGCAATTTTGAAGGAATTTTTGTATAAACACATATACTCATTATATACATTCTACAAGTATTATTTCACTGTACTTGATGTATCATGTATCTATCCATCTATTTTTTTATTTAGAGAAAAAAAGCAAAACAGAAAAAAGGGTAGAAATAATACAGAATTTCCAAAAAATATTAACACTAAGAAATCACTAGTTGATAAATTCCATATTGTCATCTATACATTTGTTAACCCAGCAGCCCATCTTATTCACAATGCTTTTCCTTTGAAATTAGTTTAATAGCGTATGTTTCCAGTACATAGTAATTACATTCATCTTGGGGGACTTTCATAATGCATTTCAGTAAATTTCAATTTTCTATACCTTTATCAATAGATTCTTCGCATGTAAATATTAACTATAGTTTACTACTCATGCATAACTTTTCTCTTTTGAAGTAAAATTTATAAATGAATTGTAAAAATCCTAAATGACAATAAACATACTGATGTAATCTAAATCATCAGCAATGAGCAGAACTTCACCATCACCACAAAAAAGTTCCTTGTTTTCCTTCCGAATTAATCCTGTAGTCTCACCTAAGAGGTAACTTTTCTGTTTCTTTTCCTAACAGATTTAATTTGGTCCTTCATAGAAACTTTATATCAATAGAATAGCACAATATTGTACATTTTTTGTATGATTCCTTTTTGCATATGGCTTTTGAGATTCATCCATGTTGTTTGGTATGACAACAGTTACTTTTTAAGCTACACAATAGTATTACATAGTATAAACATAGTATAGTGACAAAGAAGGTAGATCCATAGACTCCATCTGAGATGGAGAATGATACTTCATAATACTCTGAGGCTTGGAGTAGAGTGAAATAAATGCCTAGTATAATTATGATGGCTAGAGTGTGGATTATTTGTTTTTGTTTACCTTCTATTAAACTTTGGTGTGACCAAGTAACCGATACACCTGATGCTAGAAGAACTGATGTATTCAAGAGAGGAACTTCTATGGGGTTTAGGGGTTTAGTACCTGCAGGTGGTCAGAATCCTCCTCGTTCTGGGGTGGGGGCTAGACTAGAGTGATAAAATGCTCAGAAGAATCCTGAGAAAAAGAATACTTCAGAAATAATAAATAGAACTATCCTATACTGTAGCCCTTTCTGTTGTTGTTTCAATTGTTGCATAATGACCTTGGTATGTTCCTTCTCGTATAATATCTCGCCATCATTGATATATAGTAAAGGCATTGGTTAGGAAACTTAATGTTAATAGTGTTTTGGAATTAAAGTGGAATCATACGATTAGGCCTGAACTCAATAGAAGAGCAGATAGTGCTCCTGTAAGTGGTCAGGGGCTGGGGTTTACTATGTGATAGGCGTGTGTTTGGTGGGTCATTAGGTGTTATTGTGTAGATATAGACTAACTAATAGGTAAACACATAAGCTTGAATTATTGCTACAGCAAATTCTAGAATTGTTAATAATAGCAGAATAATAAATGTAATTAGGGCTGTCGAGGGGCTAACAGAGGTTAGTGCTAATGTAGCTCCTCCAATTAGATGTATGAGTAGGTAGCCAGCCGTAATGTTAGTGGTTAGTCGAACTGCTAGGGCTATTGGTTGGATAAATAGACTGATTGTCTCAATTACTAGTAGTATTGGGATAAGCAAGATGGGTGTTCCTTGAGGGAGGAAATGTGCTAGTAATGATTTGGTTTTATGTTCAAAGCCTAAGATTACTGTGGCTGCTCATAGTGGAATAGCTATACCCAGGTTTATTGATAATTGTGTTGTAGGGGTAAAAGAGTGAGGCAGAAGACCTAAAGATTAGTGGAGCCAATAAATAGAATGAGGGAAATTAATATTAATGATCAAGTTTGTCCTTTGATATTGTGTTATTATTTGTTTTAAAATTAGCTTAATTAATCAGTGTTGGATTGTAACTAAGTGATTATTAATTAGAATGTTAGGAGAGGGAAATAAAATGTTTGGGAACATGATGATAATAATTAGGATGGGGATCCCTATTAATGTAGGTGTGATGAAAGACGCAAATAGATTTTCATTCACTTGTTTTCTCAAGTTTATGTTTTGTACATGTATGTTTTGTACATTCTAAATAGGTTGTTTTAAGTTCTAGGTTGAACAGGTGAGCGGAAATTTTTAGTTGAAAAAGTAAGAGCAGGGAAATAATTATTGATAAAATAATGGTAAATCATGTGGATGTATCTAGTTGTGGTATTTCATTATGGAGGAAGCGCTACTCTGATCTTTAACTTAAAAGGTTAATGCTAGAACAGCTTCATAATGTTATAATATTGAAGATGATCAGTTTTTGAACTCTTTTAGTGGCATTATTTCGAGAACGATTGGTATAAAACTATGGTTTGAGCCATAGATTTCTGAACATTGACCATAATCCTGGTCGTGATGATGTCAGAGTTGCCTGATTAAAGTGTCCTGGAATTGCATCTGTTTAAGACCTAAGGATGGTACTGCTCATGAGTGAAGCACATCTTCAGATTGAAATTAATATACGGATTGGAATTTCTATGGGAAGAACAACTCGGTTGTCTACTTCAAGCAGTCAGAGTTCTCTGGGTTTTAGGTCAGTTGTAGGGACTATATAAGAATCAAAATTAAGTTCTTCATAGTCTTTGTATTCGTAGCTTCAATATCATTGATGCCCTATTGTTTTAACGGTCAGTGATGGATTATTAATTTCATCTATTATATACAAGATTCGAAGGAAAGGAAGAGCGATAAGAATAAGAATAGTCGCAGGTAGGATGGTTCAGATAGTTTCAATTTCTTGGCCGTCTATAGTAGTTGTGTGAGTAAGTTTTGTTGTAAGTATAAGAGAGATAAGATATAAGACCAGGGTACTAATTAGGAATACAATTATTAATCTGTGATCGTGAAAGTGCAGTAGTTTTTCTGTAATAGGGGAGGCAGCATCTTCGCTATACTGAATTTGGCTACCAATTTTGGCTGCTGAAATTAAAGCTATTGTAAGCATGTTACAAGCCTCGTTGTGAGCACATTTTTATTTCTTTTTAGTAATCACCAGGAAGTGAGGCTATCAGATCCTACAAAAAATATGTATTTAATTTATAAAAAAGTATTTTCCAAAGTGGTAGTATTATTGTACAAACCATCAGAAATACCCACCAGCCCCAATCACTCGACTTTTGGCCAATATTTGATGCTAGTAGTCATTCTGATTTTAGTCATTGTGATGTGTATAGTGATACATCATGTCTTTGATTAAGAATGTTGAATATATTTTGATGTGATCATTGATTATTCATATATCCACACAAGGAATGTAAACATTATGTACTGCAAACATGTATAAAAATACTAAAGGGAGGGATTAAAACATGGGTGGAGGTGAAAGGGAGGAAAGCAGGGAAGGGAAAGGATACAAAAAGGAATTAAAGTGTTATGTACGTGTACCAATCCCTCACAAGGAATGCAAAAATTGTGTACTGCAAACATGTACTGATAAATAAAAAAATGAGCTGTTTGCAAAAATATTTAACCTATTTTAGGGCTGTTATACATATCAAGTTACAAGAATGATTAATATATCTTAGGTAAATAAATCCAATGTTTTATCAGCAATAAGTTTTACTAATATTTTCTTCCATTCTTTTCTGAAAGGTGACTTTGTACAAACTATCAGAAATACCCACCAACCCCAATCACTCTGCCTTTGGCCAATATTTGATGCTAGTGGTCATTCATTGTGCCATTGTGATGTGTATAGTGATACATTATTGCTTTGATTAAGAATGCTGAATATATTTTGAATATATTCCTAAGACTAGTGAAGTATAATTTATAATACAACTGTTTTGTAATACTAGTGAAGTGTAATTTACCAATGTTTTCTCTTTTTGTCCATCCTTTCTGAGAATTCTGAGATTTTTTATTCCTGCTTTAAATGTATGAAAATATTTCTCTTGCATTTCTGTAAATGTATTATCTGTTAACTTTATGTTTAGGTATATTATCGATCTTTAACTGTGAAGAAGGATACAAGGGAGGGGTTGATTCATATTTTTCCCCCATATATATTTCTAGATTTTTTTCAGCACCGTCTGTTGAAAGATCTTTCTTTTCTTTTCTTTTTCCTTTGGACTACTTTGGTGCCTTTGTTAAGAATCAAATAACCATATGTTTGTGAATCTATTTCTTGGCTTCATGAGTGTTCAGTTAATATATCTGATACTTATTCTAATAGTATATAATCTTAATTATAGTACATTTGTAGTAAACCTTTACTATTGCTTTTGTTGTTTGCAAAAACTACTATGATTATTTTAGGATAATTAGAATTCCACATACACTGGATAATCAACTTGTCAATATTCAAAATCCTGGGGAATCATGATTGGGATTATGCTGACTCTATAGGTAGTTTCATCAGAAAGGACCTCAAACTTGAACCTTTCCTACATAAACTTGTTGTAAAGACAGTAAGGTGACTTCTTGTAAACAACTATTTATGAGGCTTGCATCTTGAAATTGCAACAAATCATTGCAGTACAAAGGCAAAAAAAAATCCCTATTTTGCACAGTATCTGTCACTCTCCAGGCTTTTATTTTCTATCACTGAGGCTCAGCCTGGAGTTTGAACATGAAGTGGTTTGAGAGACCATGTTGTTTGTCTTAAATCTAATAAATTTAAAATACGAGGAAAGATGTGTAAAAAAAAAAAGTTCCACATAGTTTTTAAAAAAACAGCTTTACTGAGGTATTAAGAGTAAACCATTCACTAGTTTAAGGTGCACACTTTTTAAAAAGTAAATTCATTGAGTTGTATAACCAAGATCCAAATCTGTAGGAAAGCTATGGTCCCCATAGAAAGCTGCACTCTATCCCCTTGCTTTCCTTTCCTTGCCCCAACACTCTCAGCTGTGTGGGAAAATATTTGGCATTGTCTTGGCACCCTGTAATGCATTTCTACCGAACAGGCTGAGAAGTGATGACAGCTGGATGGCTAAAGGGAACCAGAGTCTAGGGCTGAGACCCGAGAGGAGACCCAGTCTCGTCTTGGCCGCATCTGCCTGGAGTCAAGGACCCAGGGCATACCTTCCCTAGCTTGAAGCTGGGAGTGGGAGACAGGTAGGGAGTGGTGATTCTGACACCACAGACCCTACTGTCACCAGCAAGAGTCAGGTGATTTTCTCGAAGGAGCGTTTTTATATGCCATAAAGACAATTTCCAGAGACCTTGATGATTTAAATATCTATACACATGATCATATATCATTTTAATGCTTAATTTATCTATTATCTATCTATCTATCTATCTATCTATCTATCTATCTATCAATCATCTATTTCACCAGTTAAATTGTCATTCTGCTTGAACAGTAAAGCCTCTGGTCCCCTTGAAGTTCTAAAACAGTGTACCTTTGATCTTGCTGTGAGATTTTTTTCCTCCTGAGTTTAAGGGGGAGTATTGTGCCTAAATCTTTTACTTCGTGCTTGTTCCTTTGCTTTGCCCTGAAGTGCTCTTAGCTCCTTAAACATGAGGAAAAACATGATAGCATGCAAGCCCTTGCTCTCCTCAGGGCTTTTGCTGTGCTGTGTGTTTTGATTGGAACAGTCACTCCTCCCAAGAATCTTCAATCCTCACCTCTTTAAATTCTGTTTCTTGAATCTCGGATTAAATATCAGTTTCTAAGGAATGAAGTTTTTCCTGCCTTACTAAGACTACATCAGCTCCTTTTTTATGGTTTCAGAGCTTCCTACAATGTTTCATTATATGCTCACTTATCACAAATCATAATGAATTCTGTGTTTGTTGAACTGTCCTCTCTCCTCCCTTATTCTGTAAGCTTCTGATGACATAAGTCTAGTTTAATATCTAACACCAAGCATGTGCAAAGACCTATGGAATGAATAAATGAATGAGTGAATGAACAAGTGTATTCTATGTGGCATGCCTGTCCACATGTGGACACAACGTTTTTCAAAAATATTTCATCTATATCCTGACCAGCACCATATGACTGTGTATAAATTCACTTGCATCTTATCCAGTTTCAAGTATCATCTTCACAAAGATCACAACTAATATTAAAGAATATTTTAATGTATTTGTCTTTGTCTGGTAATGAATTTGAATAGTGTTTATGTGTTCATTGGCCATGTATATGTTCTGCTTATCTGTATATACTATCTATTCATGTTCTTTGTTCATTGGCCACTGCTGGCTTCTTGCTGCTCTTTTCTAAGTATCTAAAGAGCCACCTGTGGCAGAAGGTGGGACTCTTGTTTGTGATTTCCCTCTTCAGTCAGCTAGGATGTGCTGAAGCCACTTACCCAGTCTTCTTCAGGACTGTGCTCTCCTGAATTAATGAGAAGTCAAGTCAGGGGCCAAGCACGTTCTTCCTCGTCAAGGTTTTGTTGTTATTGTCTGCTTTTGCTCCATTCCATTGCCTCTAGTTGGTTTCCTGCAAATTTCAATTCAACTGGATATTTGCATAACTTTGGAGTTTGATAGTCTTTTGATTTTTGTTAGCGTCTCTGACTTCTGCTTCTTTTCTTTCACAAGCTAGCCTTTCATGATTTCTGCCTTTCTACAAGCTTCAATTTTCTTTTACCTAGGTTGACTGCTGCCAAAGGCTTTCCTTGACAATAGTATTAGGAGTCATCTGGACACACTTAGCTTTAAGTCTGGAGCAAAAAAAAGCAACAATACTGGACATCATCATGGTGGAATCATAGAATGAACTGGTCAAAGGAGAAGGAGATCACAAAATAGAAAAATCTAGAAGTATAGCAAAGAGTAATATTCTATGCTATGTAATTGTTCTTGTTATTATTCTATGCTAGTTTATATCAATCAATATCAATTCAATTAAAATGGTCTCCCATCGGCTAGGCAACAGAATTTATTAAAATGAATATGGAGGACACTTTTGGATTGCTTTAAGCTTCCAGGGCTCTGTAAACCTCTTGTTTATTCTCCTAGTGTAAGCATTTTGAATTGGCAATTGTGATCAGAACCATGATCTGAACTGGTCCTGTTTTGGCCTGCCTGTCACTGACTCCCCTTAACTAGTCTTTTTACGATTGTCGGTGGTCTCGAACTCTCTTTTAATGCATAACATACTTACTGATGAACAGTCAAATCTGCTTAGTTCTCACTTACCAGTGATCACTTCTGTGCCTTCAGCAATATTTCTTCCAAATGTATTACTGATAGAGATCAGATTCTTGGACTTTAGGTTGTAACTCAATGCTACTATGTTTTGCTGCAATTATTCCAGGTTTGATCACTGGATGTTCTTCAGTTAGCATCTATGCCTCCCTTTTTATTTTATTTTAATTTTATTTTAGTCTTTTTGAGACAGGGTCTCACTATACAGTGCAGGGTGGCCTTGAGCTCACTTTGTAGCTCAGGCTGGTCTCAAACTCACAACAATCTTCCTGCTTCAGCCTCTTGAGTGTTGGGATTACAGGTGTGAACCACCATGCCTGGCTTGTGCCCTCTTTTTTTTAAAAAAATTATCTATTTATTTTTATTAGTACATGTTTGCAGTATGTAATGTTCACTTTCATCTTAGAGATAGATACATGTATTTAACATACCTTAGTTCTTTTTTTCCCCTCCCCTTCCTTACCAGTCCTCTCCTTCTGTTTCTAGGTTGCCTTCCCATTTGCAAAGATCTATCTCCCCGTTACCTATTGTTTATCTTTTATATTAGGTTTTAAGTTATTTACACTTTGTTTCCTTTCACATATGCTCATAAAAACATGTTTGTGTGCATGCTGATGTGCATGCCTGCTAATGTCTGCATGTTTCCTCACAAATCACCACCATGAGATATTCCAGATCCGTTCTGTATATTTTATTTGCCAGTTCTAGACTCAATTATTTCTTTCAAGGAGTCCTTTTATTTTCCTTTTATTGGAGAATGTTAGCAAAGTCAAGATCTGAGCATGAGGTGTGCTCTTTGCTGCTGTCCTTCCTGTCACTATTCCTAGTTCTCTAACAGCAATGATATGCATATATACATACTAACTGCTATGTACTCACATAAGTATACATATTTCCATATGTATCTTTAAGTTAAACATCAATTCATACTTATGTCTTCAATTTGAATCCAGAGAAAGTTTAGTCATTCCACCCTCCCCTCCTTTAATTTGTAACATCCCAGTACAACAGTGGGAAACAAGAATTCACTTATTTGTTTGTTCTTGTTCAGTGATTTCTGAGTTACTAACTTGTACACCAGTGGCAACGTGATTTATCAGCTAGAGTACCTTTTGTCTTATTTCAGTGATACTTATTTCAGTGTTGCATATGTCAGCACTTTACCCTTATCCCTTTCAGTGAGGTGGCTTTATATGGTTGTCATAATTAGATTCTCCTGTTCCATATGTCTGCCTTCCTGAGTTATCAGTTTCTCCTGAGAGATTTTTGGAAAACTATACCCACCAAAAGTTACTCTTTTTTCTGTGTAATTCCATGGGTATTGAGAGATATATAGTATTGTGTACCTACAATTATTATTCCATACAGAATCATTTCAATATTTCCCAAGTCTCTCAGGCCTCGCTAATTCAACTCTCCAGTTAATAGATGTAAATTATCTCTTTGTTAAGTTTCTTTAATTTCTTTTACTCATGTTTTATATTTTTCCACATATAGATTATATTTTGCATTTATGACTGAGTAGTTTGGTGACAATGTAAATGGTAATTTTTCAAATTTTAGGTTACAATTATTGAATGTTAGTATATTAAACCAGCAATTTTCCTTTTCTGTATTGACCTTGTATCTTTTCATCATGCTACAGTAGCTTATTAATTCTAGAAATATCTTGGTTCTTGTGGATTCTTTAGTCTTTGCTCAGTAGGTAAGCATGCCATTTGTGACTAAGGGCAGTTTTATTTCTTCTTTTCCAATCTATGTTTTTATTTCTTTTTCTCATTTTATTGCACAAGCTAGGGCACTAGTACAATGTTTAGTAGACAGGGTAAAAAGGTTTTCCCTATTTTAAGGGAAACACATTCAATCTCACACCATTAAGTTAAATGTTACTTATAGTAGCTTTCTTATAGGTTCTATATATCAAGCCAAAGAAATTCTCTCTTCCTACTTTGCAAAACATTTTTTTCATGAGTTGATATTGGACACTGTCAAACACTTTTTCTGCATCAATTGAAATAATCACATGATTTTTCTTGCCAGCCAATTGATATAGTGGATTATAGAAACTGATTTTTGAATATTAAATTGGTCTTACTTAGAATAAATTTCACTTGAATGTGGTATATACCCATTTTATGTGTTATTGGATCACAATGCACTGATAAATGATTTTATTGTAGACAGTTAAGTTAGGTAGAAACATGGTAGGCAATCAGATAGAGGTAGGCCCTCAAGGGGGTCAGTGTAGGAGTTGAGAACATATCAGAATGATGACTGGAGACATATCTGAAGAAGATCACAGTCACAATGGCCAGATTTGCATACTTCCCTAAGTAATAAATGGGAATTCAAAGTTAGCAATACCAGCCTTTTGAGATTTTCCGTATCTCATTAGGAGTGGATCATCCTCTCCCACCAAGACTAAGACTAAGACTAAGGCTAAGACTAAGGCTAAGGCTAAAATTAAGGTTAAAGCTATGACTACAGATTATACACCAGGGTTAGTGATGTCATCTATATGCCCTTGCTACTATTGGATAAATATTACTTAAATGTCTTTACTTGTAATCCTATTGGTTGACCATAATTTTGTGCCGACCTCTTGATCTTTCTCTATAAATCATTGCCTGTATAATGGAGTTGGCAGCAACCCCTTTTCTGTGTCCCCTCCTGTCTCTCTCAGGAGTTATCTCTCAATAAAATTTTCTACTCTTAACCTCCATTGTTGATCAAAAACCTCCATTCTTCAATTTTGGGGAGCACAGCTTCACTCATGAGACATCTAGTATGTTGGGAGTTATAATATTTTCCTTGTATCATGTGGAGGTCCTATAACAATTTGGGGGATATAGATAGAGATACAAATCACTAAGGGCCAGAGATATAACTCAGTTGTTACCAGGTATTGCAGTGCTGAAGTCTCCTTCTAGAGATGGTTTCTAGATTCTTGCTGTCCTGAACAAAGAATTGGCCAAGACAAGTGCAAACTATAGCAACATTTCACATTTATTGAAGGTAGTAAAAGAATAAGGCTCTGCAAAGCAAGTTGGGGCCAAGAAAAAGTAGGGAAAAGAAGTATACTATGCAGTGTAAAAGTGGAGTGTCTGTGAAAGAAGCCACTAGCATAAGGTTGATTTTTATTTATTTTTGTGTCTCTTACTCCTCAGGTTGGCATCAGGTCTCGGTCAACCTCTGGAAAGCCTGCTTGAGTTCTTGCAAGAAGTTCCCATGTAGGATCTTGGAAACTGCTCTGCGCCTGGGTCCTGAGATTTTGTAGTTAGCAAGTAATGCCTACTTCCCCAGGCAGCTTGCTGTGCCATAGTCTCCTGTCTTATTGTGGTACAGTGCTTGCCTAGCATGGAGGAGGCCTTGAATTTTATCCCCAGCACTGCAACAAACCAAACCAAACCAAACCAAACCAAACCAAACCAAAACAAAACAAAGCAGTGTCTTATAGACAGAAGAAAAACAAAAGACATATTTACATACAAGTCAGACAAAATAAATATTCAAAAAGAGGACAAAATCTTTCCTGTTTTTTAAAAATTTTATTTAAAGAGAGAGGGAAAAAAGCAAAACAGAAAAAAGGGTAGAAATAATACAGAATTTCGAAAAAAAATAAACAATAAGAAATCACTAGTTGATACATTACATATTGTCTTCTTGGATATAGTTGTTCAAGTTACAAAATTAAAGCATACAAAGTGGACATTCAAACAGTAAGGCTGCAAATATTTCTGTTCACTGATCCAACAAAAACTTAGCAACATGGTTATCAATCCTCCACACTTAAATATACATGCAGTTATATCCTTTAGAGCACTTTCTTTTCCTCCTTTTGCTTTTTAAGTCCACTATCTGTTTAGTTATATCACTTTTCAGGTTGCTCAGTACCTTACTGATTTGTTTTGTTGTTGTTATTTACTTTTTAAAATTTTTTCTTATTTTATTTATTTATTTATTTTATTTTGAAGGTAGTAAAATATGGCAGAACAAAACAGGACAAAGCCAATTGAGCAGTGCAGTGAAACTGGTACAGAACCTCACAGCAGCTTACCAGGACAACAGCAATAGATACAATAGTACATCTGGTTTTCTTCACAATAATTGTTCCTTCAATCAGGTAGAGCAATACTGAAAGAAATACTGAAATTATAAAAACAGAATATTGAACAGAGCAATATCATTGATCAGAACAGAGCAAAACAGAGATAAAAATATTTGCCTTCAAAGAGATGGCAGAAGAAAATCCCCCTTATTTGCTATATTGCATATAGTCAAACTCACAAGAGATGCTCAGATCTCTGGCTCTCACTTGCTGCGGGGAGTGGCATGAGATGGATGTTTGATTCTTAGCCTGGGCACTGGCAGGCTCACAGCCACCCACCAGAGCGGTGAGATGGCTGCCCGTTTTCCCAGCGCCCCAAGTTCCAACATGGCGTGGATCTCAGGAGACGCTGATATGGTTCTTGCCCTGGGGCAGCTGCAGCTTGGGAGGCCTCAGCCACTCACCAGAGTGGCTTGCTGGCTGCCTGTTTTCCCAGTGAGAGGGAAAAATCTTACAGGTTTTTAAATGCAAGAAAAGATTATACCTGGCTTGAAGGACTTAGGAGACACAGGAAAATGTGGCTAATGCAGAATCAGAATTTGAGACTTGGAAACAAACTTAGAGTCATCTAATTCAAGTTCTTCCACAATAAATGATGTAGCACAAAGCCTACTCTGTAAATGAAGAGCTGGGATTTCATTTTGCATATGACATCCTTGTGTTGGTGAGCTTTACTCTGCTTCATGCAGTACATGCACTTCAATAGGTAACATAAGTCTGTTTTACTTGACTTTTAAATTGCTTGTTTAGAAAATGAGCATGTCTTTTTTATTGAATTTCCTCATTCCTTCAATAGAAAGAAAAGGAGCCCAAGGTAGGTATAGAACTGCCTAATCTTCAGTTGAGTAATTCCATGGAGTTCTTGTACCTCAGCCTCATAAAGCCAAACAAAGAAAACATAATCCCCATCTGCTACAATCTGCAGCCACTGTGCTCCTCCCCAAGGGAGGTGATTCCCGACTCCTAGAGGCAGCACTGTGTTTTCTGCATGAACTTGCCTTTCACACGTGAATTAACTCTTTTTTTCTAGAATTGGGCCAATTTTTCCCCCCACAGAATATAAGCTGAATTTCCCCTAAACTTGTTGGCAGCTTCAAGAAATAAAATTTACTTTGCCCTCAGGACACTTTAAATAAATAATTTGCAGAGGCTTGCTCTTAGAAATGTACAAATTTTAAGACTGCTTAAAATGAAAACAGCATGTGGCCTAGTTGCTCTATATTATTGCCCATAATTGGTTCCTTTATATCACAACTCTGTGCATTAGCAAATGGATATTTTTATTGATCTCCTATAGAGACTCAATTTTCTGGAAATAATAATTTTAGTAGTGACGATAACAATGATAGTGACTAATCTTGCTCCCATAATATGTTTGTAACTTTGTTTCGATAATTTCATGAAATTATGTCAACCACACCATGGATTAGGGATTTTACTGCCCCATTTTAGAGAGAGATAACATTGCTAATAGACAAAGGTGAGCAACTTGTCCAAGTTTGCATAGTCCGCAAACAGCACAGTCAGTATCTTAACTGTGGTTTGTTGGACCCGAGTCCTTTGTTTTTCTCTCATGACTTATTGCTTCTCTCTGGCCATTCTTGGTTACCCTAAGCCCTCCAATAATACCCACCCCCACACTCTTGTGGTCATCCCAGTGGCCATTGCTTCCAATTTTCCCAATATTCAGCTACCTCTGCAATCTGCCTCCTCTTCTACAACGTCTTCCTTTCACCAAAGAAATTATTTCATCTCTTTCCTCTCCATAAAATGTTAGCTTTATTCAAGCAGCTCGGTTAAGTAACAATGCCCACTCCTACCTCCTCATCAACTGTCTATATTCTGGTTCGGTCAGCTCAAAAGAAAAACTTCCAAGGATGGAGAGAAGATAGGCAGTAGGTGGCTGAGCCCAAGGTGAAATAAAATAATGTTTTCTTTTATTGATTTAGCAATGTTTGTCTTTTAATTTCTAGAGAGCCTCTATTGCAAGCAAAATGTTAATAGGAGTTGAAGGTCTCTTATTCATACAGTTCCAATCTATTCTGCAAATAAAAAGCAGTGAAAATGATTCGTACATGAATAACACCCCCAAACCTTTGCTTATTGAAATGATTCAGAGATAATTACCAGGTTGGAGAATTTGCATCCACACAATTTTCTAGTCTCATAAACATAATTTTCTTTAGAATGAATAGAAAATATTTGCTCTTTTAAAAGCTGTTGTGAGTGGTGGAACTGTCTACCTTCTGTTATCTGGAGAAAGGTAGCCATACCATCCACTGCTCCTACTCCAAACAACTGGGATTTCTCTCTCCCTCTGAATCTTCAGTATCATGGACCTCAACTCTTTGGTTTAAACTTCAGTCTTGTGTAGAGATCTGTGTGTTCTGTTGGTCATTACCCCCACTAAGAAGTCAGTGTAATCTCAGTACTTTGTTTTTAATTTTTTTCTGAAAGATGACTTCACATTGAAATGCAAGTTGGGAGGGTGGGAACATGTCACATCTCAGTGAATTTTTCAAACAATTAACTTTTAGTATTTAGCTGAAAGTCACAGGAAATTTTAATCAGATTTGTGGTAGGAAGGGGGAGGTGGTGAATGTTTTTTGCCTGTGATACTTCAGAACCATCTGGAATACACATGAGATTCATTTTCTGCCATTGTCTCGCTAAAGCATCAGGCTGTTGTTCCAGGTGTGTTGAAGTGCCTGCATGGCTTAGGTTTAATACTTGCTTTTCATTATGCCCAACAGCTTGGTCCTTTATTCTCTGAGGGTTGTTTTTTCAATACCACAGGAGATTTATTTATGCCCAACCAAATGAATCTTTACAAACAGCTCAACTGGTGTAAGGCCTCAGGTGGGCTTAAGGGACCCATAAGAACACGGTTTATGGCTTATGTGTGAGCAGAGGGGGTATTCAAATGTGGCATTATATTAATGGCATTTTGTGTTTCTCTGTTCCGGTTTTCAAGAAAAACAAGTGTTCCTCTTCCTGTGCTTGAAACAAGAGTCTTGGGTTTCTATAAATTGTGTTGGAAAAAGAAAAAGTGAGAAATGTACTGGGTAAAGGGAAATCAACTTCTGTGCAAAATAGAGGAAATAAAGAAAATGTTTAAAAATTTAAAGAATAGATAAAGAAAAAATTATGATATATATGGATGAATTTCCAAAAATGCATGAAAGTTTTGTATTGCTTAGAGTTAGCACATTATCTTTAAAATAACAAAAACAAATGAACAACAAAATGTATGAACATAGATACATATGACAACATGGGTGAATTTTAGGAATATGATTTTAAGTGAAGAAGTCTTTATAGATTACTTCCTTCTTGATACCTTTAAATGATCCTTTTTTATTATAAAATATAAAATACAGTGTGTAAAGTTACTTTTTTTTATAAACGTAAAAACAACCCAAACAAAAGTATATACATAGAGCTATAATAAAACTATATCAAGAGGAAAATTAGGCAATAATGAATACCTGAAAGTTTCAGGATGGGAAACAGGAGAATTAGATGAAGAAGCATCACAAGGATGTAAATTATTACCATTGCTTTTGTTTTCTGTAGGGTTCACAATTGTTTAATATATTATTAAAACTAAAAAGCTCACAGTGAGAAACAGAGAGCATTTTCTGTACCAATGATGAAAAGCCTATTCTGAATTTATGATTATGATTAATGCACTCTGTACTTGGGGTCTAGCAAAAAATATCTAGCACAGAAAAGAGGTGTGTGGGGGGCATATTTGCCTTTTAAGTAACAGCTTCCAATTATGACTGTTCCTATATTGTGTGTGTGTTTCTCTCTCAATATTGAATGTTAACTGTCCTTTTTGCCTTTAAAGACATATAATAATAATAACTTTTCTCTAGAGAACTCTCAGTGCCAATAACAAGCACTAGCCATTTGGAAACTACCTTTTCTCTTTGCTGCAGAAAACGTAATTTGCTCTCACATACACCAGACCAAAGCGCCCTCTGCTTTCAGGTAGTGGGGTAGCAGTTCCTCTGAGAACACCACCAAGTCTGCCTATACTAGAGTTTAAAATGCAAGCTTGCACTTTGAGAAAAAATAATTAGAAATGCAAATATTAAAATGAATAACTTGCATTTCTAAGAAGGACTAATATCACTCCTAGCCTTACCACAAACCTTTTTTTAAACAGCAGACCTTTTAATTCTGGCACATCACGTGATTTTTGTTAATTGTTTTAGTTTGGGTTTCTTGGGAAATAAACTGAAAGGAAGATAGATCTCTGTCCATACAGGTTATTGGGTTTTGTTTTCAGGAATAATGTGTATCCACACCCAGAACTATGCTAAACGAATCAATAGACGTCTCCAATTATCACATACCTTGATCCAGTATTACACACCCATGATCAAGCAACCTTCCCAAAGTCACACCTTTGAGTACATGAAATTTTGGGACCCTACTAGATATAAACCATAACAATTTTTAAAGGTATCTTTGATGAGCAGAGTTTTTTTTAAAAAGAAAATCTATGTATTTCTTCTATTATGGTTAATGCTTTTGTGATCAAAGAGGACTTTTACTGCCTCAAAGTCATGATATATTTGATATATACCTATGTTTTCTACTAGTTTTATAGATCTAGCTTTTACATTGAGGTTTTTACATTTCAAATTAAATTTTTATATTGTTATGCAGAGGTGGAGAAGTGTTTCCATGTATTTATCAAGCTCCAAATAATTTGCTAAAAATTTTCCTTTGGGAGCCAAGCCAGTGCCACACCATGAGGCGAGCTGCAGCTTGCCAAGGGCAGGCCTGGAAAAGTTTGGGACCATCAATCCCAGCAGCTGGGTGCCTGCCCAGCCCCTTTAGGTCATTGGACTAGGCTCCAGAGGTTCCATGGGCTTGAGTGGACTGTGCCCAGCAACCTTCATTCAACCAGGGGAGCCAGGCCTACCACACAAGGGGAGCCAAAGCCAAGTGAGTCCCAGTAGCAGAGGGCTCAGGAGGTGATTTCCAACACATCCAGGGAAAGCTTTGGAAAATCACTGGGAACACAGAAATATAGGAAAATGACAAAATAAAAGACAAAAATGCAATCTCAAACCTCCAGCCCATCCCAAGAAAACCTAGGAACCATGTACATAGAAGAAAATACTACATATACACCTGAAATGCATGAAATAATATCAACTGAAATAAAGAAGCAAGTACGGGAAGCTAAGAGGGAACTCAACAGAAATATTCTCCCAGGTAAAAGAAGAAATGATAAAAGTAGTGAAAGAAATACTGAATGCATCTAATGAAGGCACAGCTAAGAAATTAGAGGAACAAAGCAAAATGATAGAATCCCTTAATGAACAGTTTAAGAGACAAACAGAATGCATTAAGCAGATTCAAAGAGATATATAGGAAATCAAAAACTCTAATGAAAGTTGCAAAAACCACCTCAATGAAAGTGAAGATAGAATCTCAGACCTTGAAAATAAGATTGCAGGTAGTGAACAGGAAAGGAAAGATCTTTTAACAATAACAAGAAATCAGGAAATAATAATTCAACAGCTGCAAGATGATGCTAAGAAAAACAATATCAGATTAATAGAGATAAAAGAAAAAGAAGGGGGCAACACAAATGATATCAAGAGGCTATTCACAGAAGTAATAGCTGAAAACTTCCCAAACATGAGTATGGAAACTGACATATGGATTAGTGAGGCATATAGAACTCCAAATAGCCATAACCAAAACAAAACTACACCCAGACATATAATAATCACCATCCCAGAAATCCAACATAAGAATAGAATATTAAAAGCTGTTAGAGAGAAAAGAAAAGTCACCTATAAAGGAAAACCTATCAGAATAACAGCAGACTTCTCAACACAAACAATGAAGTCAAGAAGAGCATGGAGTGAGGTTTTTCAGATCCTTAAAGAAAATGACTTCCAACCCAGACTGATGTACCCTGCAAAACTGTCCTTCAAAATGGATGGAGAAATAAGATATTTCCATGACAAAGAACAGCTGAAGAACTTCATGATCACCAAACCAAACCTACAAAGAAGACTGAATGACATTCTAGATACACATAGGAAAAAACCACTAAGCAAGACAGACAACTAAACAGAATGGAAAGTTAAGATACATCATCAGAAAGATAACATGTCAATAATAAACCAATATATGACAGTTATAACCATTAAAGTAAATGGCCTCAATTCACCAATTAAAAGAAACAGACTGGCAGAATGGATCAAAAATAACATCCAACCATAAGCTGTCTACAAGAAATCCATCCAACCCAAAAGGAAACTCATAGACTGAAAGTCAAAGGATGGAAAACAATACTCCATGCAACAGGAACTAAAAAAAAAAAAAAAAAAAAAAGTGGGGGTAGCTATTCTGTTTGCAGACATGTGCAAACCAAGAATGGTCCAAAGAGATAAAGATAGTCACTACATACTAGTTAGGAGAAAACTGCAAGAGGAAGACATAACAATCTTAAATCTATATGCACCAAATTCAAGAGCACCCAACTACACAAAGCAAGTATTAACAGAAATGAAAAATCAAATAGGCAATAACACAATTATAACAGGAGATCTTAACACACCATTGACACAAAGGGATAGATCAACTAAACAGAAAATCAGCAAAGAAATAACAGAACTGAATCAACTAGATCAACTAGACAGAAAATCAGCAAAGAAATAACAGAACTGTAAACAAATGGATTTGATAGACATACACAGAGTGTTCCATCCAACAACATCAGAATATACATTCTTCTCAGCAGTACATGGGACAGTCTCTAAAACAGACAATATACTAACCCACAGAACATATTTAAGTAAATGCAAAATAACTGAAATTATGCCATGCATTTTATCTCATCATAGTGCCACGAAACTGAAAATTAATGATAAAAGTAACTGCAGACCGCCCATAAACACATGGAAATTAAATAATACACTCTTGAGCAATCAGTGGGTTACAGAGGAAATTAAAGAAGGAATTAAACAATATCTACAAGCAAACAAAAGTACAAATACAACTACTGGAACCTGTGGGATGCAATGAAAGTGGTCCTCTGGGGAAAATTTATTGACTGAGTTCCCACATTAGGAAAACAGAATGGAAACAAATAAACAACCTGACATTACACCTGAAACATCTAGAAAAAGAAGAGCAAGCCAAGCTCAAAGCCAAAAGAAGGGAGGAAATTATAAAGATCAAAACAGCAATTAATGCAATAGAGACTAAGAAAACAATTCAAAGAATCAATGAATCAAAGAGTTGGTTCTTTGAAAGAATAAATAGAATTGACAAGCCCCTAGCCAACCTAATTTAAAAAAGGAAAGAAAAGACTCAAATTCATGCAATACTGAATGAAAAAGGAAAAATCACTACTGACCCTGTGGAAATACAGAAAGTCATCAACAACTACTTTGAAAACCTCTACTCTTATAGATTTGATAACACAGAAGAAATGGACAGATTTCTAGAAACATAGGAACAACCAAAGCTGGGTCAAGAAGATGTAAAACTGCTGAATAACCCAATTTCTATTAATGAAATTGAAAATGTAATGAAGTCCCTACCAACAAAGAAGAGACCAGGCCCAGATGGATTCACTGCAGAATTCTACAAGAAATACAAGGAAGATTTAATGCCAACACTCCTCAAACTCCTCAATGAAGTTGAAAGGGAAACAATTCTCTCTAAGTCATTCCTGGAAGCAAATATTACTCTAGTACCAAAACCTGAGAAAGACCCAACTAAAAAAGAACTACAAGTCAATCTCCCTAATGAACATAGATACAAAAATTCTCAACACAATATTGGCAAACAGGATGCAGCAAATCATCAAGAAGATTATACACTATGACCAAGTGGGATTCACCCCAGGCATGCAGGGATGGTTCAACATACATAAATCAATAAATCTAATTCACCATATCAATAGAGCCAAAAGCAAGAATCACATGATCATTTCTATAGATGCAGAAAGAGCTTTTGATAAGATCCAACAGCCATTCATGATAAGAACCTTACAGAGAACTGGAATAGATGGTCTTTACCTCAATATGATAAAGGCCATCTATGACAAACCAATAGCCAGTGTCATAGTAAATGGCCAAAAACTGAAAGTCTTTACCTTGAAATCAGGCACAAGACAAGGATGTCCCTTATCACCACTCCTATTCAATATGGTGCTGGAAATACTAGCCAGAGCAATTAGACAAGAGAGAGAAATAAAAGGAGTAAAGATAGGAAAAGAAGAAGTTAAATTATCATTATTTGCAGATAACATAATACTCTACATAGAAGACCTCCAAACCACCATTGAAAGTCTCCTAGATATAATAAATAAATTCAGCAACGTAGCTGGATACAAAGTCAATACTCAAAAATCAATAGCATTCTTATACAAAAACAACAAAATCACCAAGAGAGAAATAAGAGAAGCCACACCCCTCACATTAGCATCCAAAAAAATGAAATACTTAGGAATTAATCTAACAAAAGATGTAAAACAGTTGTGCAGGGAAAATTATAATACCCTGAAAAAAGAAATCGAAGAGGACCTCAGAAAATGGAAAGACATCCCTTGTTCATGGATAGGAAGAATAAATATTGTAAAAATGGCCATTCTCCCAAAATTGTTATACACATTCAATGCAATCCCAATGAAAATACCACTAACATACCTCATAGATCTAGAGAAATCACTCCTAAAATTCATCTGGAACCAGAAGAGACCTAGAATAGCAAAGGGAATTCTAAGCAGCAAAGCCAAGGCAGGAGGCATCACAATCCCTGACTTGAAGTTATACTACAAAGCTACTGTAATAAAATCAACATAGTATTGGAATAAAAACAGACCTGAAGATCAATGGGATAGACTAGAAGATACCACTACGAACACACTCAATCACCTTATCTTTGATAAAGAGGCCAAGCATGTTCACTGGAAGAATGACAGTCTCTTTAATAAATGGTGCTGGAAAAACTGGCTATCCATATGCTAGAAACTAAAATTAGACCCATGCCTATCACCATGTACTAAACTAAAATCCAAATAGATCAAAGATCTAACTAGTAAAGCAGAAATACTAAATCTGTTGCAAGACAAAGTAGGTAAAAATCTTGAAGACATAGGGGTAGGTAGAGAATTCATGAACAGGAACCAAACTGCACGGGAAATACTTTCCAGAATCAATAACTGGGATCACATCTTATTAAAGAGTTTCTGCATGTCCAAAGAAATCTCCAGCAGAGTGAAAAGAAAACCTAAAAAACTGGGAAAAAGTCTTAGTGAACTGTCCCTCAGACAAAGGACTTCTGTCTAGAACTTATAAAGAATTTAAAAAAATCAGACCCCCGAAATTCAAAGACCCAATCCAAAAACGGACATCCAAGATGAACACACAGTTCTCAGATGAAGAAATGCAAATGGCAAATGAATACATCAAAAAATGTTCACCATCATTGGTCATTAGAGAAATGCAAATTAAAACCACACTGAGATACCATCTTACTCCAGAAACAATGGCCAGGATCAACAAAACTACCAACAACAAATGCTGGAGAGGCTGTGGGAAAAAGGGACTCTTCTGCACTGTTGGTGGGTGTGTAGACTGGTGCAACCACTGTAGAGGTCAATCTGGAGATTCCTCAAAAAGCTGGGGTTGGAGGTCCCATTTGACCCAGCTATTCCACTCTTGGCATATTCCCAGAAGATCTGAAAGCATCTTACCACAGTGATATATGTGCACCCATGTTCATAGCGGCACAATTTGTAATAGGAAACAACCTAAGTGCCCATTATCCAAGGAATGGATAAAAAAATTGTGGTACTTTTATACAATGGAGTACTACTCAGCTATAATGAATGATCACATTGAGATATTTATAAATAAATGGATGCAACTTGAATCTATACTCATAAGTGAAATAAATCAAACTCACATGTATAAATACTGTATAGTCTTCCTAGTGTAAGAAATGGTAAGAGTACAGAAGATTTTATGGAAAGCATGGTTCACCATTATACTGCTTTGAAGTCTTATGTTTTCATTCGTTGGTTGGAATGGTTTTATTCTGTTTTGTTTGATCTTAATATATGTGTCTTGTTGTGAAGTGCTGTTTGTTGACTTGTTATTATACTGATTTTTTAATTTTTTTATTACATTGGGCTTAATCTTCTCTTCAATTTAAAGTAAAAACAGTTTCTTATAGTGGGAGCAAGGATCCTGATTTTAAACTTTTTTCATAATAAGCATTTACACCAATATTTTTTTCTAAACATGATAGCTGTGGCACACAAATTTTGAAATGATAATGTATTAAAAACATTAATTTTTAAATTCATTTTACTTAATGCACAAAACATAAGATTGTACATACTTATGTAATAGTATGTTTTATTTCATAGATAATCATTGTATAAGTTGGATTGCCCATATCTATCTCATCAAATATTTGTCATATCTTTATGGGGAAAACATTCAAAATTTTTTCTTCTAGCTTTGTGAAATACACAGTATATGATAGCTACACATTGTCCTATTGTGTGTAATAGTATGCCAGATGATGATTTTTTAAATTTCCTTTTGATACAAGATATTTTCATTGTTTCTCGTAATATTTTTTGACTCATTGAAAAAGATGTTTAATTTCCAAACAAGGGATTTTCTAGATGTCTTACTCTTTATTCTAATTTATATAATTGGTTCATTGTGGCTAGAGAGAATAATGCCTTATTATGACATATTCCATGGTCCAGTGAAAGTTTGCCTTGGCAAATGGTCCCTAAGCACTTTAAGGAAACACGTAATGTGCAGTTTTGGTTGTGGTTTTCTTACAGTGTTAATTTGATAATGCTAATTAATAGTGTCATTCAAATATTCTGTATGTTAACTGATTTTTTGGTTTCACTTTTATGACTTTGTCCTGAGAGAAGATTGTTACAGTACACACTTATAATTCTATAATTTGTGTACTTTTCCCACTTTGTCTTACCATTTATATTTTATGCATTCCTGACCCTTGCCTTTGTTGTCTTGTTTCAAATGAAGCAATTTTTTATACTCAATTTTTATTTCCTCCATTGTCTATTTAGGTATAGCTCTGTCTTTTGCTTTTGGTGTTTCTTGTAGAGATTATATTACCACATATTACCACAATATACTCCAGGTGGTATTGCATTACATTTTGAAAAGGATAATATAACTACTTTTATACATTCCTCTGTTCTCTTAGTCTTAAGAATTTTACTTCTATATATGCTATAAACCTCATATAAACAAGGTTTAGTATATATATTTTTTTACCATCAATAGCTTTTAAGTTGATTTGAGGAATATATTTAAATATATATATGTATATACATTTTTAGTACATAATGAATATATTCATTGTGAGTAGTTGATACATATACCTGGCATATCTAAATTCCTTTTATGACCTCTTATGCTCCCTTCACCTTCCCTGAATCTCTTGGTTCCTTTACAATTTGAAAAAGATCTATGTTCCTGTTTCCTATTATCTTTTATTTTGCCCTTTAACTTAGCTGTGCTTTGGGTTTCTTATATAAACCATAAAATATTTAAGCTTGTGTGTCTCACTTATTTCCTTAATATTATGAATTCAATGTTCACCCATTTTCCTACAAATGACTCAAATTTATCCTTACAGTACAGTGGTACTCCATTGTGTATAAATATCACCTTTTCTTTATCCATTCATCTGTTGATGGACATACAGGCTGCTTCCAAGTTTTAGTTATAAATTCTGCTGCTATAAACATGGGCATGCATGTAACACTGTAATATGATGTCTTTAAATCTTTCAGAAAGGTACTTAACTGAGTCAAATGAAATTTCTAGTTTTATTCTTTTGAGAAATGGCCATACTGATTCCCGTAGTGCTGGTACTAGTTTACATTTCTTCCAACAATTTAAGGTGCTCCTTTTCCCCCATAGCTCTCCAGTATTGGTGAAATTCGCTGTTTTAATTTGCATTTCTCTAATGGCCAGAGATGTTGATTTTTTTTTTATCTATTTAGTGTCAATTTATACTTTTGGGAAGTGATTATTTGAGGTGCCCATTTTTTTACTAGATCTTGTGATAGTTAACTATTGTGCCAATTTGAGGAAGAAAAGTCTATCTGGTTAAATTTGCATAGTCTCCTGTAGCTGAATGGATTTACTGAAAATAGAAAACCCACCCTAGGTGTGAGTGAAACCAACCAATAGGCTTGCAGCCTGAATGGAATAAAAAAGAGAACAAAGGTAGAAGTCTCACTGCTGTTTCTTCAGCAGGAACTCCAGTCTTTGCCTTCACCTTGGATGTCCATCTCCTGGCTTTGGTGTCCTGAAGCAGACTTCACCCTTCCAGTGTAGACACTTCAGCTTCTTGAACTTGTACAGGACTCTACAGTGAGCTCTGGACTTTAACATTTGATGAGTCCTTTGGATCTACAGTATGCAGACAGTCCCTTTGACCTCTTCCACACTTGACTCTTCAGATGGTCATTGTAAACCTACCTTCTAAATCCTTATGTATTTATATATTTTATATTAAATCTTTCTCTCTAATGAGCACTGACTCACATAGGTTTTTTGGGGGGGGCTTAATCTTTATGACTTCTAGGTATTAATCTTCTCTCCTAGGTGTAGTTGAAAAAGTTATTTCCATTCTGTATGTTCACATCACTCTGTTCCTTGCTTCCTTTGCTGTGCAGAAGCTTTTTAATTTGATGTGGCCCCATTTGTTGATTCATGATGTTATTTCTTATGTAATTGGGGCTCTGTTCAGGAAGTACTTGCCTATGCAAATGACTTCAAGAGTTTTACCTACTTTATCTTTTAGCAGATTAAATGTTCTGTTTTAATATTTAGATCTCTGAGCCATTATGATTTTAGTTTAGAATGTGGTCAGATATACAGATATAGCTTCAATCTTCTGCATGGGGTATTTCCCAGCATTGCTTGCCAAAGAAGTTATCTTCCCTCTGGAATATGTTATTGACCCCCTTTTCAAAGATTACATGGCTGAATGTGTCTACAGTAGTTTTTGTGCCTGCTTTAGTGCCAGTATCTTGATGGTTTTATTATTGTAGATTTGTAATTTAACTTGAAATTCAGGATTGTGACGCGTCCTGTGTTGCTCTTGTGATGCGGAGTTATTTTGGTGATTGTGGGTCTGTTGTAGTTCTGTATGAATTTTAGGATTATTTTCTCTAGTTCTGTGAGGAATATTGTTAGTATTTTGATTGGGATTGCATTAAACCTACATATTAGTTTTGGAAGGCCATTTTGACAATGTTGATTCTGCCTATGATGCCTTTCCATTTGCTGATGCTTTCTTTGATCTCATTTTTCAGAGTAATGCAATTTTTATTGAAGGAGACTTTTACTTCCTTGGTTAGGTTAATTACTAAGTAGTATATTTTTGACGCCATTGTGAATAATATTGTTTTCCTAATTTCGTTCTTGTAAGTTCATTATTGGTGTACAGGAATATGATTGATTTTTGTGTATTGATTTTGTATTCTGCTACATTGCTGAATTTGTAAATTCTAGGAGTCTTTTGGTTGGTCTCGTTTGGATTTTCTAAGAAGGGTGTGATGTCATCTGTAAATAATGATAATTTGATTTCTTCTTTTTCTATATATATATTCTTTTTATTTCTTTCTCTGGGCTGATTGCTCCAGCTAATGAACCTAGTACTATATTGAACAGAAGTGGTGACAGTGAACATTCTTGTCTATTTCCTTATTTCAGAAGGAAAACTTTAAGCTTTCCCCCATTGATGTAATGTTGGTCATTGATTTGTCATAAATGACTTCTCAAGTTGAGATGAAGTTCTTCTATACCTATTTTCTCCTGATTTAAAAAAAATCATAAGTGGAAGTTGGATTGGTCAAAAAAATTTTTTTGATCTATTGATATAATTATGTGATTGTTGTCCTTGCTTCTATTTGTGTAGTGCATAACATTTATTGACTTGTGTATATGGAACCACCCTTTCATACCTGGGTAGAAACCTAGTGGGCATAATGTATGATTTTTTTGTGTGTGTGATTTGTTCCATTCTACTTGCCAGTGTCTTGTGGAATATTTCTGCGTCAATGTTCATTAAAAGGGACTAGCTTATAGTTTTCCTTTTTTTGAAAATAGTTTTATTTTTTAATTGGTTCTCTGCTTAGTTTTGGAATCAGAGTAATGCTAACTTACCTAAATGAACTTGAAAGTCTCCTTTCCTTTTAATTACATTAAAGAGTTTGAGGGTTTTTGGCATTGTATCTTCCCTGAAGGTCTTTTGGAATTTAGCAGTAAATGTACAAGGTCTTAGGCTTTTCATGGTTGGTAGGTTTTTTTTTTCATTACTCTGGACTTTCAGTGGTGTTCACTGTGATTTCACATTTTTCATTTCTAATTGCATTAATGTGGGTCTTTTCTTTCCTTATTTGTATGAATCTGGCTAATGGTTTTCTGTTTTCTTTATTCTTCCAAATAACCAGTTTTATAGTTCATTGATTCTTTGTATGGTTTTTAGTATAAATGTCATTAATTTTGCCCTGATCTTTATTACTTCCATGCTTGTACTAGGTGTGGATTGGATTGTTCTTGTCCTAGTTGCTTGAGGTGTGTATTCTTTATATTCAGTTTCCTCTGTTTTCCTAACATGAACATTCACAGCAATACATTTCCCTTTTAGAAATACTCTCACTATATTCCATATGTTCTCATTATGCAAAGGCATTATCATTTGATTCTAGGAATTGTTAAATTTCTTCCTTTATTGCCTTTGTGACTCATTGATGATGCAGGCATTTACTATTTAATATTCTTGTGTTTGTGAAATTTCTGTGGTTTCTTTTGGCATTCATTTCTAGTTTCAGGGCAATATAATCGGATAGAACATTGTGATTCTTTTGTATATATTTCAGTAGGCTGACTGTATTATTATATGGTCCATTTTGGAGAATGCTGATGTGCTGCTTAGAAGATTGTGTATTCGGAGGAGGATCCAAGATGGCCGACTGAGTGGTGGCATGATAGAGAGCCTCTCTGAAAAAAAACCAACTCAGATGCTGCAATCTGACAACATGGAGAAATCCAGACAACAGGAGGGGAATTCTCATGACACAGGAAGAAGCTGAGGAAAAAGAAAAAGAAAAAAAGAAAAAAAAAGAAAGAAGACGAAGTGTGAAAGGAGGGCTGGAGCTGGGCAAGCCCTGGTCTCTGTACTGGTATGCCTTAGAGTCAGATGACTCATGATTGGGCTGAGATCGCGGCCCTGCTGAGAGAGGGGGTTGGTGAGCTTGGAACCCTCGGCTGGAGGAGGTACTGCGGCAGGGGGTGGAAACAGCCAGTTGGGCTGCGCGAACTTGGTGAGTGTCAGGAAATGGATTCCCCAGAGCGCGAGGACTGGCTAGATGACATTTTAGAGTTGAGCAGGGCCGGCTTGAATCAAAACCTGAGGTGGTGGTGGTGGAAGGCTCCTGGTCCAAAGCAGATTGGTGGGCTGGGCCAGGCCCTTGGTTGAAACCCAATAGCCAGGGATGAGGCTCTCCTGAGCCAGTGGCATCCCCAGGGAACACACAAACTTGCTGAGACATCCACTGGTTGATTGACATGGGGGAAGGGCCAGTTCACAGTGTGCACCTCACAGATCCGCAGCGCACTGGGGGGGGGGCAGTATTTGCCTAGCCAGTGCACTGCAGAAAAACTGTAAGCAATACAAAAGGCCGGGAGACCTCCACCACTCACCTGTCTGAAGGGGGCCGGAAAAATGACAAGACAGAGAAACAGTAAAAGGCCTCCAACCGCCGAACCAGGGAAAGTGAGTCCAGTAGAGGTAAATGCAGAGGAGGTTGAGGGCAGCAAACCTGTAATATCAGACACAACCTCATGGGAAATAAAGAAATACTTCTGTGACCTCATTGATGAATTTAAATCTGAAATTCTAACTCAGGTGAAGCAAGGTATAAGAAGATTAACAAAAGAAATCCTGGGTAATCTTCGAGTAGACAAAAATTAAAGAATGGAGGAACCTAGAGAAAGGAGAGAAGCCTTTGATGAAGAATATAAACAAAATCTAGAATACATGAAATAGATTCAAAGAAAATGTCAGGAAATTCAAAACTCCATTGAAAGCTGGCAAAATCTTTTAACAGAAACTAAAGACAAACTTTCAAAACTTGAAGATAGATTTGCAACATATGATCACGAAAGGAAGGATTTCTTAAAAGTAACAAGGAACCAGAAAGCAACGATACAAAGGCTAGAAGATGACAAGAGAATTTATAACCTAAAATAAAATATGTGAATGAAGATGCAGTGAAAAATACAAATGAAATAAAAAGTCTATTCACAGAAATAATTAAGGAAAACCTCCCAAACATAGATAACGGAAATGAAGTTCAGATAAATGAGGCATGCAGAACTCCAGCTAGCTACAACCAAAACAAATCTATACCCAGATATATAATAATCAGGATTCCAGAAATCTATCACAAGAACAAGATATTAAAAGTTGTCAGAGAAAAGAAACACATTACCTATAAAGGAAAACTCATCAAAATCACAGTGGATTTCTTCATGCAAACCATCAGATCAAGAAGAGCTTGGTGTGAAATATTCTAAGCCATTAAAGAAAATAACCTCCAACCCAGAATGATGTACCCTGCAAAACTGTCTCTCAAAATTAATGAAGAGACAAGATATTTCCACAACAAAGAGGAACTGGGGGAGTTTGTGACCAGCAATCTAACCCTGAGAAGAATATTGAAGGACATTCTAGAGAGAGAGAAGAAAATCACCAGTGTTCCAGGAACAATGGCAGAAAGGCCTCAAAGAAAGGGGCAGACAGTGGAATGAAGGAGAAAAGTAAACAAACAACAATGACAGAAAAATAGCATAGCAGAGATAAGACAGAGAAGATTGGTTTTTTGCTGTTTTATCTTGACTTATTGTATTTGAATCTGGTATGCTTGAGAGTATCAAGTCTGAGAGTAGAGGTAACCACTCTGAAGATGACAAGATTCAATAGTATACCCATTCTGGTTTGATTATTAACTGCCTTTGAAGTCCTATAAAGTTTCCAATGTTTAGATTTTATTAATAGTGTAATGCAATGCTGTTTAACTATACTATGTTTGATGATATAGACAATTTTACTGAAAATAACAAGAGACATCATATTAACAATCGTAGATCACCTAGTATTGTGGTTTCATATGTCCTTTTCATTCCATGTTTCTGTAGGAATTTGTATCGTTGACTTGTTTTGATTTGTTTCTCCCTCTAATACAGAAAGGCTAGGTATGCATGTAGAAACTTTTACCTGTGTAGAACTTCTAAGTAGTTTACAAGAATGGGTTATAGGTGTTGTAAAGAAAAAACAAAGAGGAAAAGAAAGTATTCTAAAGGATATAACTGCATGTATGTTTGAGTGTGTGGGGTTGATAACCATGTTGCTAAGCTTTTGTTGGATAGATGAACAAAACTGGTTGCAGTCTCACTGTTTGGATTTCCACTTTGTAGGCTTTACTTTTGTAACTTGAACAACTACTTCAAAGAGGAAAATATGTAATTATCAACTAGTGATTTCTTACTGGTTACTATTTTTTTGTTTTGTTTTGTTTTTGAAATTTTGTATTATTTCTACCCTCTTTCTGTCTCAATTTTCTTTCTTTAAATAATAAAAAAAGAAGATTGTGTATTCTATTATAGAAGGATAGAACCCTCTATAGATATCTATTTAGTCTATTTATTCTAAGGCATGGTTCAGCTCTGATTTTTCATTAATTTTTTGGGGGTGATCTATTTGTGAAAATGGGATCATACCTCAGTTTCATCCACTATTATTGGGTTGGTGTTTATTTGATCTTTTAGATTGAGCAGTATTTGTTTTATCAAGTAAGGTATGCTGATATTTTGTGCATATGTGTTTACAACTGTAATCGCCTCCTATTGAATTGTTTCCTTAACTAATATGTAGTGACTTTCTTTGTCTCTTCTGATCACTTTTAACTTGAAGTTTACTTTGTATGATGATATCTTTTTAACCCCTATTTTTTTCAGGGTCCAGGTGCATGGAATATTGTGGTTCAGCCTTTGATTTTCAGTCTATGAATTTTTTTATTAGGTGAGTATCTTTTTTATTTTAAAGGTAGTAAAATCCAACAAAACAAGACAGAACAAAGCCAATCAAGACAATGCAGCAAAATTGGTACAGAACTTCAGAGCAGTATACCTGGAAAACAGTAACAGCTACTGTAGTATATCTTGTTATCTTCATAATAGTTGTCCATTCTATTAGATATAGCAAAATTAAACCAAAACCAAAACATAATAAAACAAATCAAAACAGAATCTTACATAAAGCAAAAGAATTAATCAGAACAAAGCAAAATGGCAAAAATAATATTGGACTTCAAAGACAAGATATAAGGAAATCCTCCAAATTTGTGTATATTGCACACTGTCTTCCTCCCAAGAGATGCTCAGACTGCTGGCAACCAAACAATACAAGCATTTAGTTGCTTTATCTATTTTAGTTGCTATCAACTCAGGCTGTCCTTGGAAGCATCCAGTTGCTGTCTTTTCTCTCCCTGTTTGTTATGAAACATCCATATTTCTCCATCAATTTTGAAAAATAGTTTTGCAGGATAAATTATTCCAGATGGGAAGCAGAAATTCTTCACTCCGAATTCTCTTGGATTTCAAATTTGTGTTGAAAAATCTGCTGTAATCCTAATGGGTTTACCTTTGTAAGTGATTTTTTTTGTTTGTTTTTCTCTAAAACTTTTAAGATTCTGCTCTTTGTTGACTAGGATTTTGACTATGATGTATTGTGGGGAGTTTCTTTCTTTTTTTTTTCATTATAATTACTTGGTGTCCTGTAAACTTTGTTGACCTGCATGTTGCATTCTTTCATCATACTTGGAAAGTTTTCTGCACACAGATTTTTATTCTATGTGTGGTATTTTCTAATTTGTCTCTAACTCCAGTAGCTGTTGCATGAATTTTACTTCCTATTATCTTTTTAAAAGTTTCTATGAGTAAATCATTGTGTATTGCCATTTTAGCTTCAATTTTGGAAGTCCCATCTTGAAATCAGTCATTTCTGCTGCTTGTAAGTTTCATAGAATTCTTTATCTCCAGGATTTTTTATTTGGCACTTTTTTGTGGTATCTATTTTTTTGATAAATTTGTAATTAACATTTTCAAAACAGTTTGGTCAACTTTTTTACCACTTCATCTTTGTTTCTCCCATAATCATGCTGGTCCAGATTTTTTAAAATGATAATTTCACTATTTTGGGAGTTGGGTCCTCTGTGAACTCATTGAGTTTTTTTTTTCTTTTTCTTAATGATTTCATATAGCTCAGATGCGTGAAGTTTGCTTTCCTCTCCATGTTGTCTCTTGGGAATCTTTGGAAGCCTTTTTCTGCCTTGTTTTTCATATATGTCTTCACACATGCACGTGCACACGAGTGTGTGTGTGTGTGTGTGTTGATGGCTGTGCCTTCAAGTAGAATGAAAAATATTTGTGTCTTTAATTAGGTTCTATTTTCCAATGGTGAGCTCTTGGCTTTATTTCTCCACATGTGTTTTTTCCCACTACAACCTATTCAATTCAATTAAGTTGGACTTGGTCTCTGTGTTGTAAAGAGAGAATTTCTGCTGGCTGTAACAGTATCCAAAGATTCAAGCATATATTAATCATAAACTTTAAGACCTAGTTGAAGAATTTCATCCTTAGGACTCTCTTACACTGCTATCTGTGGTTCATCTGCAATGTGGCAGGTGGGGGGAGAAGAGAGGAAGGGGAAAAGTCAATGGGAAATACAGGTAAGAAATTTCAATAGGTAAAAAACAGACAGTAGTCAGCCTCTGTTATAATTATTATTATGTCTGAGCTAAAGAACTAGTGTTGGGGTTTGAGTAATGGTGTAGGTAGCAAAAGGTGTGCAGATGGTTTGAAGTCTATTTAGAGATTGAGAGAAGTTTTGAGATTGTCAGAATCTGTTAATATATTTGTAGGTAGCTTTGTTTAGATTATCTAAATTGAACTTTGTTAAGAATGACCCTGACATGTCCGTGAATGGTACTATTTCAGTTATGGCATCAGTTCATTTTTATTGTCTAAAACACACAGACCAGTGTTATATTTATGCCATTAGGTTGGCAGACAAAAGGAAGACTAAGGCAAGGAGGTGAGATAATGAGGAGAAGAGAAGAATAAAGAGGAGAAAGAGAAGAGGATAAAACAGAAGGAACAAGAAACATTACAAAGGGAGCAGGTCAAATGGAAATCAAAGTGTAATAACCAAGCAATACCAAAAAAGAAGCAAGAACTAGAAGAAAAAAGAAAGAATACAGAAAAAAGAGAAAAAAACAAGATGACCCAAATCCAACAAAGAAGTGAGGACAAAATTGCTACAACAAACAAAATAAAAATAAGAATTAAAACCTTAACACATATGTTAGAGCATTAATCCAGAGCTTCCACACAACTTCTTATGCTGGCCTTACAGTCTGTTTTTGGGCAGAGAACTGATTTTCTCCTGTAGGCTGACAATTTCCTACCCAAGGCCTTGTGCCTCTGAACATGTATCCCACTTGCAAGCTGTGCTCCAGGGCTGACCCTCATGCATGTGTCTGAGGATCTGATTACCTTAATCAGTTTGCAGTGTGGGGGTAAATATCATGGATGTCTCTGTGTACTCCCTCCAGATTCTCCTTGTCTAATACTGGGACCCAAACCCACTGGCCCAGGTGTCATTCAACAGCTTTCTCCATGGATGTCCTCCGCCCCTCCCGCAGAACCTCGTGCTACTTTCAGGCTCAGCTGAGGGTGCCCTTTGCCACTAGGGAGAATGGGCTCAACCTCATGCCATCTCAGGTTTGTTCAGTGTTTAGAGAAATAGTAGGAGAGCACCCACTCTGGTCCAGCTCCACTGAACTGAATTCCCTGTCCTAGATGACAGTGACTCTCCTCCCAAGGTTCTCCACCATTGATTTCTGCTCCATTTTTCACCTATTCAGTTCTCCATGTCTTTATGTTTGTTTTTCAGTAGTGTATCCATGTTTGTGTGAGAGAAGAAGAGCATTCTATTTGTGGCTCATTGAGCCTCTAGTCCATCGATTGACAAGTTTTTTTTAGCACACTTGGAAAAAAAAAACTGCTGTTATATTTTCAATTATTTCTTCTGTTTTAATTTTTTTCTGTTTTAATTTTATTCTTTCCTTCTAACATTCCAATTATATACACCAGACTCCCAGGTGTTGTGCAAGCAATTTCAGGTCTATGGTTCCATTTTCCTTCTATTTTCAGTCTTCACATTTCAGTTCATACAGTTTTATTGATTTGTCTTCAACTTACTGACTTTTTTATTGTGGTCTGTCGGCTTTAAGCCCATTGTTTTAATTCTTAATTCTGATATTTTATGTCTATTAATCATTCAATAGTTTCCAATAAATAAACATGCATGTGAGATGGTTATAAGTGGTGGGGAAAAAAAAAGAATGGGAGAGAGGACTTTCTGGATTACAGCTGCTAGTGGTTATATTTTTAACTAAGCAGGAGTTAGTTAATGTTACTAAAAAGGTGACACGGAAGATTCTCTGAGGAAGGGCCAAGAATTGTGAAGTCACCTTGAAGGGAATATTCTGAATATTTCTGATGCTGAACAGCACCCTTAAAAATCTAAACAGCAAATTGGGGCCCAATTCTGGGTACTGTGATGCTCAATACCATGTTTTGTCCTTTATGTGACCCTTACAAGGACTCATAAGTGATTCACTGAAGCACTGTATGAAGCAATGTGCTAGAGCTGCGAATTGTTGGCAAACAGGAGTGGCAAACAAATTAGCTTAACAGGTCCTTATTGATTACCTACTGCTCAGAGAAGACTGCTAGCCTTCCAGGCACCTGAGGAATACACATGGGATTTCCTGCCCCCAAGGAGCTGACAGTGCACACTGGGGCTGGGAGAAAGCACAAAGGAGGAAAGCAGATGTTTTGAGGATGCCATATAAACAGAGCTGACACAGAAATATAACCAGGGATGCTCTTAGGACAGTATCTTTTGCCAAAATCCAAATGACATTCTTCACAGGCTTGCTGAGTGAAAGAAAAGTCTGTTCATTCCCCTTCTTTTCAGTCTTGCCCCACACACAGATTTTCATACTGTCAACAGAGTAATCTAATAAGGATAGAACTGTACTGTCTTTTGTTAGCTGGCTGACACCCAGAGACTGAGCTGTTGAATACAGAAGGGCAGGCAGATGGAAGTTTCATGCTGTCCTATAATTGCAAAGTGGTCTTACATCTGAGAGTCCTTCACAGAACAGCATCTATTACCTGTGGATAAGTTGGGATGGTACGTTTAAAAATAATATGGATTGGACCTACTGGTGAAATTTAATTGTTATCAATTAGATCTAGCAGGAAACTCAGAGGAGGTACTGCGACTTACCTAATTGGATTGCAGAAGTAAAGCTGTCATTGTATTTGAGAGGAGTGGGGCTATTACTATACTGAGGGGAGTGAGTACTTCTTTTAGGAGTGCCTGAAAATAGTGCTGAGAAACCACACATTATATTCCCTTCTGTGTTGCTTACCACTGTGCCAAAAGGAAGAGACAGTTCAAAAGGTGTTAAATAGAATTTCTAGTTAAAAAAGAAAAATTTGAAGACCTGAGCTATCTATGTCTTGCTTAAAAAGTAGGCTGTTTAAATAGTCCCTTAAGGAAATTTTGATCTGATCAGCTATTTATCCTTCTGCTGTCACAAAAACTTAAAATTAAGATGGTCTGATATTTGTTTTTGCTACTTTAAGAAGAACCAGACTCAATTTAAAAGATGTATAATTTTTATTTCTCACTTTTTCCTCTTACTTTTAAAGAAAATGTATATTTACAACATTCAAGCTTTCATTGTACATATATTTCATCTTTCGTTATGTTTCCTGTTTAGCAAGAATTATCCAAAGAAAATAATAATAGCTAAATTCAGGTCTTCATAAATGTGACAAGGACCTAATATTTTGGATTTTAGGCTTAATTCCCTTCTTCATTTTCTGTTTATTTTTCAATAAACATAAAATGAATCACAGAAGCTCTCTCATTCAAAAATGTAACTTACATATATATACACAATTTTGCATGTGTGTATATTTAATTTTCTCCCATGTCACACATTCCTTAATTGTGGGACCTTTGTGATACAAGGTTTTCCTATTATTAAAGTGTCAAATGCCTGCTCTTTATAATTTAGATTAACTTGTTAGTATTTAAATTTCTTTTAAATACCTATGTCTAGAATTGTCAACTAAAGTTTGATATAACAGTTTTGGGTTTTTCTTGGAAACTATACTTAAAGATCTCAAGATAATCTACAATAGCTCTCAGGCAAAGTAGCTCCTGACTGCGTTTACATCAGATGAGATTCACAGTGATCTTGTCTATGCTTTATGGAATCAGGCACCCCCAAAAGATTAATTTCTCCTAATGACTTAGAATTTGTAAGTAATCAGAAAGGCCAGTTTTACCACTCTTAAATATTGTCTTAATGAGCCATGATGAATTGGGATAAATTGGAACAAAAGACTCTTTTGGCCTCTCCCCTTGAGTCATGCTGAGGGAGTAGAGGAAGGGAGCCACCAAGATACATACTGTATTGAAACAGAATTTAGCTGTGTTCTATTTAAGACACTGTAGCCAACAAAGTTTAGCTGTGGCATGTCACCAGTGATGAGTCTAATATGAATTGGAAAAAAATGTGGAGACTGGTGATGCTGGTGGGATCTAGGAAAGGGTTTGGAGAAGACTCTAAAATGAAGGGTAATGTGACTGCCTAGTGATTCCTCTGGCTTCTGCCTACTGAGATGATGGGTTGTTTTTGTAAGGCTTGGAGGACTAAGTGATATATATTAAGCTGCACACACTCAACATGAGGCTTCAAAGATCTGGTGCTTCCACAGGCTGGAAGAAATGGAGGCAGCTCAGGGAAAGACTGAAGAAGGCCAAGCTTTGTGGCCACAGGACGCATAGGAAGGGCATCCAGGAGCGGGGGACATTGATAGCTTGGGGAATTTTGGTTTCTAACATAAACTACTTAGTGGTATTTGCATTTTCTCTTGAAGAAACTTTTTGGGTTCCTAATAAACTTAGGGTAAGAGGAGTTGTGGGAGATAGGGTCAGGTCTTCCCTTTGCATATTTTAGATCATTCTAGATTGGTAGGGTGTATGTGGAGTTTGGAAAGGATTTATAAAGTAAATCATTATGGCAAAGTAATTATTCCATGAAGCTAATCAATTTGAGGCCTTGGGAAGCAGATTTATTGGCTGTTGTAGAAGAATGCTGCCACACTAAGACACTGGAGAAATATTCTCTCCAGCAGCAGGACAGAAATTTTGATATGAGGGAGAGAGTGGAATATTTTTCGTCATCAATTCTCTCATATAATATGGCTTTACTAGCATCACAATGTGGTTTAGTTCAACAAACAAGTCTTTGGAAACCATCTTTACTTTTATCATTAATATAACAGGAATTTTTCTGCGTGGAAGAATGACAAGGAACAATCATAAACATTGTGCGAATGTCCCTCTCATACATTTACTCTCAGAAATGCTTGGTTAAAGCTGTGGCTATGTATATTGTTGGTCAGGAGGAAGGGAAGTAAAAAGAAGGCAGGAATAGAAAACTACAGCCAGGATGGAGAAGAAAATGTAAATAAAGAGTAGTAATTGCTAATGTTTATTGAGTACTTATTATATACTAGGCACTGTTCTAAATCTTTTACACATATGGACGCATTTCATCTTATAACAGCTCTGCAGTATAAAATATAGCACACCATACAGGTACATGAAAGTTAAGTAATTTGCCTGTAGTCACATATGTAGTAAGTGGCAGAGTTGGGATTAGGAGCCAGAAAATCTAGTTACACAGTTCAAGTTCTTAGTCACTGCTCTGCACTTTTATCAATCACTAAGGTACAGATGGAGATGAAAGGGATAAGGCAGTGGATCTACTGTAGGAAAGAAACAATGGGAGATGTGTCAGAAAGAAGCCCAGAGGTAGTGATATGAACCCATCTCTCAGAGGGTCTCAGAGATGAGCTACGCTAGAGGGTACCTAGGTTCTTTCTGAGTCCAGGGTTCTGTGACTACTAAAAGAGAATGTAGTATAAAGTGAACAGGTGACATAGGCAAGAAGCAGGCATTGAAGGTACCAGGCAGGTGTCCATCAGGAATGAGTGAGTCATAGAGTTTATATTCACGGAAGGTGCATTTTCTGTTTCTGCACAAATATTTTTTTCTGCTGCTCCTGCTGAGGGGTTAAGAAAGTCTGCGGCAACTGTCACCTTCAGAGTGAGTTCAATGGCTACTCTGTCCTTTTCCTTTGCGCAGCTCTGAGGCTTACTGAGATCCTCCTTGATTTTAAAAGTGCCTGGTCTCTATGAAACTTTTACTGCTAGTTTTGGCTGTACCTCTCAGGCTCATTCAAAACAAGTTGAGTTCTTTTTCTATACCTTGCATTTTCAAACTTTTTGTTCTGTTTTTACTGGTAAATTCTTGCCAGCTTTTTTTTTTTTTCACAATCTGAAATGACGTAAGGTCTTTCATCATCTGCTAATTTTCTTCCAAGCAGAGAGGAAATATGGGCACATTGCTTGGGAATGTGCTACTTGCATTGAGCTTAGCACCTTAGGTGTGGTTTGGCCTGTGTGGGATAGTAAGATGATTATCTCTTTTCATTTAGACTTCTTAGGAAAGCTGGAGAGCTCATTATTTCTTGGGCAACCTCTTTACACAGTGCGCTCAAAGTGAGCTTGCAATCGGTGAAAGCACTTAAGTCATTTTTAGCCATGTATTTGTCATGTGCACTTAAACTTCCTTTTATGTTTTTTAAACACAGGATATGACATTCAATTTTGATGTGCTATATTTCATCATTTAGGTTTAGTGATCATTTAAGCTGTTTTGGATATTGATTCTGTTATGCATAATCATCTCATTAAGGGGCTTTATTGTCAAATTATAGTTAACTTGAAATCAATATCTTCATCGATGTTTTTAGAGCAGCTGGTGAAAACACAGGCCAGAACCTAGTGTTATGACTCAAGAAGCTTTTATCAGAAGTAGTTTTCTTTTTCTCTTTTGGCAAATAAAACCCTCTACAAGGTAAGACAATCAGTTGTCCTGAATTTTAGCTAAAAAGAATCCTGGCTGAAGTCTGGAATAGCCAAACTATGGCTTTTCCATTCGTATTATCTTTGCACCTGTCTATGGATCAACATCTGGGATGAACTACTGAATGGTATGTGGATTCAAAAGTTTTGGTCAACAGCGTGTCATTTTGAGCCTCTGGATTAACAATCTCAATTTGCCAAACTGATGAGGCCTCAGCCATCACTTTTCTTGCCTCTTTGTTAGTCCTGCAAAGAGGACTTGAAGGGCAGCCTCCCAGGCTGATCGCTTTCAAGTGTGCTCTCTCTCCTGCTGTCCCAGTGCTCCCAGTGCTGTAAGGCCTCTGACAGTACTAAATTTCCTTAAAACCATTTTCCAGCTCAAATGCCCTTGAGAATCAATGCACTTTTGTTTTGTTTTGAAGTATCTCCTTATGTAGTTCAGGCTGACTTCGGACTTACTATATAGTTCAGGCTGGCCCTGAACTCCTGCTAATCATCCAGTTTTAGCCTTCAGAGTGCTGGGATTGCAGACATGCACCACTGACTCAGCTAAGCATTCATACTTTTGACTGCAATCATCAGGTATTTCCCTGCCAACTTGATCTGTGGATGTCTCTCACATTCCTCTTTAACTGTCCTTTAGGAGCCATCTCTCAGTATTAGTGACAGAGCGCTTGCTCTTTGGCATCCAGCCTTTTCTATCTGGCCTCATGGTTGAGGGAGTGGGGGAGGAGGAAACTTTGTTGAGCTTTGGTGGTACAAAGCTCAGTCCCTCACTTTTGTTTCCCAGACACTCTCAGTTTGTATGCCTTGAAAGGTACCACCTGCTTTTCACCACTGTTCTGAAATATGTTACACTCATTACCTCTTGTCTGAATTCTGATGTTCAATGAAGTTCAAGCTCTTTTCTATAGGAAACAAGCAAATAGGAATCGCAAACAAACTTCTTTTTAAAACTTCATGCATCATGAGATTTGTAGAGGTTTTACCTTCCCAGAATCTATAGAAAGCTTCTAAATGGGCACTGTCCAATAGAAATACAATATGAGTGACAAATGTAAGTCAGCTAAAAAACTTAATTTTCAGGTAGACACATGATAAAAGATAAATATATACAAATAAAATTAATTTTAATAATGTATTTTTTCCAAAATACCCACAATGTTATTTTAACATATAGTCATTATAAAAATTATTGAGAAGCTTTGCATGATTTTTTAAATATTCAAAATTTGGTGCATATTTCACACTTACATGTATCACAGAATCAGCCATACTCCAGGTGCTCAGTAGCTAACGCTAGCAGTTACTACACTGGAAGGCACAGTTCTTGTCTTAAGCACTTTTTGTTATTGAAACACAATATCTGATACCCACAATTTGAAGGAGGAGGGGTTTATTTTGGCTTATAGTTTGCAGGGGTTTTGATCTGTATTTGATTAAAATACAGACTCCCAGGAAGTCTGCCTTGGCAGAGAAGAGGAGTTCCTCACATTTGCACATGTCATGGTGTCGGGGAAGCAGAGAGTGCATGCGGAGGAGGTGAAGAGGGAAATAAACCATTCTAGGCCAAACCCCCAATGACCAGCTCCTGCTAACTGCAAATCAGCTATAAGCCCTTGTAATCCATGAGGCTCCTGAAGCACATCTATATAAAAATCGTAGTAGCTCTTATGCTATGTTCTATGTCCATTTGTACCTATGCACATTTATCCAACTATTAACTCTGGGAGAGAATTTTGCAGACTTCTCTGTAGACTGATTGATGGTTGATTTTAGTACTAGGGATTGAATCTGTAGAATACTGAGCTATGTCTCCAGCCCATTGTATTTTTCATTTGTTTATTATGAGACAAAGTCTTGCAAAGTTGCACAGGCTAGACTTGAACTTTCAGTCTTTCTGCCTCAGCCTCTGAAGTAACTGAAGTCAGAGCTGTACCACCTCTTCTTTTTACCTTGTATCACTTTTTTTGTTTGTTTGTTTGTTTGTTTTTTTGTTACCAAGCATTGAACTTGTGACCTCATTCTTGCAAGGCAGGCACTGTGTGGCTGAGCTGTATCCTCAGCCCTTTTATCCTGTATCTTAACCCATATGCTATTTTTTAGGATTCCACCTTTAAATTCTGAATTTTCATGTATCATCTCTTTTTTATTTCCGTTACCATGTCATTCTTTTCACATGTATGTTTAATAAAATAAGGCAAACTCTTTCACTGCTATTTATAAGTAATAATTTAATCCCAACAAAAATTAGTTTACCAAGGCTGCTGTAACAATACCACAAACACAGTGCCTTCCTAAACACAAACTTATGGCCTTATAGTACTAGATGTCCTAGATAAAGGTGTTGGCAGGGTTCACTCCCTGCCTCTTCTTTTGGTTCTGGTGGTTTGCCTGAAATATTTAATGTTCCTTGAATTACAGAAACATTATTCTATCTCCACATTCATCTTTAAATGGTATTAATCCTGTATGTATCTCTCCTAAGTTTCTTTGTTTTGTAAGGATGCCAATTGGATCATAATCCATAAAATCAACTAAATCATAATCAACTAAAGCCTCACCTCACTCTAACATGACTTCATCTTAATTACATTTGCAATGGTCCTATTTCCAGATAATGTCATGTTCTGATGTATTAAGCCTTAGGGTTTTAGCATAGGATTTTAGGGAGTGTGTAATTCAACATGTGGTGAACATGTGACATGCTCCCTAGGTGTTTTTTTAGTTGATGCAAATAGTGCTGGATACAAATAATAATGTTCTCTAGAAGTCAGATTACTCTGGGATTGCCTCCGCTAAAGAAACATTGTCTTGCTCCAGATTTGTGCTTGTTTCAGTGATTATAAATTGTATATCCCTTTCTCCCAACTTGGGACAACTCAGAGGGATCATCCTAGCTCTAAATCTCCCTGGGTGGTCAGATGAGACCTTTTTGGGGATGACCCATAGCCCAGCACCTTAGTCAGATCTTGCTTCTACCTTCTTACTGTTGATCCTATAAGCACTCTCTAATAAACCTCCTACAGGCTAATCACTCTCAGAGTCAGCTTCCATTCTGGAATACAAAGTAGCATTTATCATAAACCCTGACATTTCAAAGCATCTAACTCATGAACCATTATCTGAGGAAACCATAAAGCTAGCTTGGGGCAGGGATATCACCTTCCTAGTTATTTTCTACTGCAAAATGTTAGCTATATTGGTCTCCTACCTTGCTATCTGGGTTCTTCTTTATGCACATCACAGCATTAGCTGTAGTGTAAAGGCATGTGGATAGTGGACTAAAGGTACAATAGGAGAAAGGTAGACTGCTGGAGTGTTGGTGATAATGACTAGAAATTCCAGTTTGTTAATAACTGATCAGCTGCTTCAGAAAGAAAAATCTCCTCGGTGACATGAAACTATCATTTTCCCTTTAAATTACCATTAACAAATACATGTTAGGCTGACCTCTGACCTAGATGAAAGACAAAGGTTTATACATCACAGGATGAAAGGTCCATTAAAAAAGACTTTTGAGGTGATCAGAGACCCAGGTTCCAAAGCCAGGATTGCCATGTTTGTGCATTAGGATCTTGGACATTTTCCTTAATTTTTCTAAACTTTCATTTCCTCAGGAGACAATTACAGGTCTACCATACAACTAATTAAGTAAAATATAGATGTATATATAAGGCACCTAACAGTCTTGGCTCCTGCTAGTAAGTTATTTTATATAATAATATAATACTATTATTTTACCTTGAAGTACAATGCTAAACTATTTCAAACACCTCCTGTGTGTATTTAAGATGTATTACAAAATAATAGTGTAACAACATATAGATTATTCTGAAAAGGGCTTACTGTGGCTTATACTTTTAAGCTGAAGACATACCTGTGCTGGCACTGTTAGAATTATACTGTAGGACTGAAGTATTTTTGTTTGTGCTTTTTTTTTTTGTAGTGTTTCAAATACCATCTTCATATCCAATTTCCTGAATTGTCATTTCAACTGTTTTCAGTGAAAGAGGTAAACTAACTCTTGAAAAGCATGTATTATATAAAATGTATTTCTAAGAAATGTGAACTTATTTAAAAATTCCGTTAGCTTTCAATTTGCTGGCAAAAAAAATTATTTCGTGTAAGTAGCTGTCTCACGAAAGAAAACGTCTCCATTAAGTACTAGAGATTTTGCACAGTGTAGATTATTGGAAAATGGGTTTTGAAAGAATACCTAAAAGCACCAATGACACAGCTTATTCTGCTTCTGCGTTTAGAGTTAGTATAAAGCTTTTGACAATACTGTCAATGTGCTGACATTATTAAAGGTTCTTAACCTTATTATAAAACTGTTGAACAATACTTGTTTGTTCCTCTCAGAATCAAGTAGGAAAGATTGTTGAGGATCAAGGTTTCCAGGTGCTTTTTTCTTTTTTGAACTAAAAATGATGTTGATAGAGACAAAGAGTAGAGTGTTAAAAGCAGATGGTACCTATGGAGATAAGTCCTCCTGTTATAATTAATAGTGATAAGAGGCTCCAGGCATGGATAATTATTTTTAAGCAAAGCACTTGCATAAAGTTGCTTTTCTCCTTTTGGGATTCATGTACTCTTTGGGGGGGTTATAAAATAGCATGCTATATAAACTTACAGTGGACACTTCAATAGTATCTCACACTTTCTGAAGTGAGGTACACTCAGACGGCATCAAGGACATTATTATGCCTAAAGTGTTGTCACATCTCTGGTTGTGACTGGGACTCCCACCTATTACATTTTTGAGAAAATAACATTCAGATCCACTTTTTTGGTCCTTTTAAAAATATTCATTAATATATAAAGAAGTTAAAAATTGGTATTATTATACCATAGAGTTGCATACATTGTTATTACATTCACATGTACATGCGACATCCTAAAGGATGTTAAGTGGCTTCCTAAAGTTACCATAGGATGTAATAGCATTTGTAATAAATGTCTCCTTAATTCTTAATGATTCACAATGGTTCATTTTATAGTTAGCTGTCAAATGTATACATAGGTATTACATAATGTTTGGTATGTTTCCAATATTGCATGAAAACAATCTATAAATGGTCTCACATCAAATAAAGAAATGGAGAAAAAAACTTCCCCAAACTTCTAATCATTCATAGATACTCTCTTTAACAGTAATTATTATTTTAATAATTTATCATATCCTTCCTTAAAACTGTTGTGTTGAAATAAAAGTATATGTATTTTTTTTTCATTATTTGTAAAGACAGCATGGTATGGCTATTACTCAGAATCTAGAGCTAGAAAGCCTGTATTGGAGTTCTGCCTCTTCAGAGGAAGAAAATAATAAACTCAGAGAAATTTTTATTTTTATTACTTCATGTTTTTAGTACATCATGATTACATTCCTTGTGGGAAGGTGGTACATGGACCTAACACACCTTAATTCTTTTTTCCTCCCTTCCCTCTCTGCTGCATGCATGTCTTGATCCTTTTCCCTTTTGTGAAACATTTATCTTCTTATTTCCTATTATCTTTTTTTTTTTTTTTTGCTTTCTGTTTATATTTTGGGTTTCCCACGTAAGAAAAACTATGTTATTTAAGGTTGTGGGTCTGATTTATTTCACTTAACATTATGATCTCATTCAGCTAAGTTTTAAAACCTCTCTGTACTTAAATTCCTTTATCTGTAAAATGAGGCTAATAAGCCTCAGAAGGTTGTTTTTAAGAATGTTTTTAAGAATGTGAAAATAAAGCATATTCCTGGTGTACAAGACTAAGTAAATGTGAACTATAAGAAAAAGATATTTCAACTTCTGTTTTTTATTTCAGTTAGTTTTGTTTACCTGCCACTAGGCAGTATAATTTTTTTAACCTTTTCTGAACGCTGTTGTTCTGCATATCTTTTACATAGAGTATACAATTTTTAAAATTCACTCAATCTGAAAGTTTTTTTAACAGATGACTTTATGCTATTTATATTTATTCATATAAAATACTGTAATCTCTTTCTTTTTAAGTGAAGCTGTTTCTTCATTGTATTTCTTTTGCTGCATGAATTTTTTGATGTCTACATGTTTTTATTTTTATAATTTGGAAAGCTTTGGTTTGTTTTAAAACTTCTGCTGAATGTTATAGCATTATATGTTGTTTTCAGACTTCTAAATTTCAATTTAAGAAGTTTAAACAGAATTTTTCTTTGTATATAAAATGAGTAAATTTGTACTTTCTTTCAGATTTTCTTTTAACTTCTACTTTCCAATTGTTACCTGCATCCTTATTTTCTATCTCTTTTGTTAGGTCCTTTGATTTAATCAGTCATATGATTAAACTTTAGTTTTTCAGAAAAGTAATTTTTTTACTAAGAAAAGTGGTCAGATTCTAGGATTTACTCATTTTATTAAAACTTTTTTATTTTAAAAACAAAATTAAAAAATGATAGAAATGATACAGAAATTCAAAAAATAGTAGAAAATTAACACTTGTTAATATATTGCTTATTGTTATCTTAGAAGTCAGATTAAAAGATTTAAGTATGGAAAAAATAATCAAATAATCAACAGTGAAAGCACAAACTGTTCTTTTTGATGAACTTACAGACATTAGCAGTATAGTTATCTGTCTTGTATATATATTGCATACACACACATATATATAGGTATATATATATATATATATACCTATATATGTAATCTAATCATATATACACCTATCTGCATTATATCTAATCATATATATATATATATATATATATATATATATACCTATATATATGTAATCTCTTCCCTTCCTTTTCTCCTTTCCCCATTCCAGTTTTTATTTCATTTGAGCACTTTCTTTCCCTTTCAACATCACAATATCTATTGTACATTTTGGATTATTACTTTTTCAGTTTTTTTTACACTAGGGAGACAATATGATACTTAAACATGTGACTTTGATTCATTTCACTTATGAGAATGGTCACAAGTTGTATCCACTTTCCTATAAATGTCTCAAATTTATCCTTCTATATAGCTGAGTAAAACTCTTGTATAAAAAATACATCTTTTTATCTATTCATTGATTGATGGGCATATGGGTGGTTTCCAAGATTTAGGTATTACAAATTGTACTGCCATATACATGGGTGCTCATATATTGCTGCGGTCTGATGTTTGCAATTCCTTTGGGAAAATATTCACAAGGGAAATAGCTGGAATGAATGGGACCTTCAGTTCAACCTTTTTGAGGAATCTCCACACTGATTTCAACAGTGGTTGTTCCAGTCTACTCTCCCAAGACTGGACAAGGGTTCCTTTTCCCCACAATCCCATCAACATTTGCTATTGTTTGGATTTCTTGATGGCAACAGTTCTTTTGGGAGTGAGATGAAATTTCAATGTTATTTTAATTTGCATCTCTTGCATGACCAGTGATGGTAAACATTTCTTTACTCTATACTCTTTATTCTATATAAATACATTGCTTCATGTATTTATTTGCTGTTTGTATTTCTTCATCTGAGAAGTGTGTGTTCATCTCAGATGCCCATTTTTGGATTGGGTCTGAATTTAGGGGGCCTAATGTTTTTTAATTCTTTGTATGTTCTAGATATAGGTCCTTTGTCTAAGGGACAGTTGACTAAAATTCTTTCCAGTTCTGTGGGTTTTCTTTTTTCTTTTTTTAAATTACGTATTGTCATCTTGGATGTAGTTGTTCAAGTTACAAAGTTAAAGGGTACATAGTAAATATTCAAACAGTCAGACTACAAACAGTTTTGCTCAAAGATCCAACAAAGATTTAGCAATATGGTAATCTATTTTACACACTCAAACCTACATGCAGTTATACCTCTTAGAGCACTTTCTTTTCTTCTCTTTTTTACAATAGCAATTACACATTTTGGTTTTGTTACACTTGTAGTTCTTATTAACTTTTTACACTAGAGACACAATATGATATATCTAAATATGATTCTTATTTATTTCACTAATGAGGATAGTCTCAAGTTGACTCCATTTGCCTATGAAGGCCTCAAGATCATCTTTTTTATAGCTGAGTAATATTCCATTGTGTAAAAATGCCACATCTTTTTCATCCACTCTGCAGTTGATGGGCATCTTGGTTGTTTCCAGGATTTAGCTATCACAAATTGTGCAGCTACGAACATGGGTGCACATATATCACTGTGATACGAACTTTTCAGTTCTTTGGGGAAAATGCCCAGGAGGGGGATAACTGGATTGAATGGGGCTTCCAATCCTAGTCTTCTGAGAATTCTCCATATGGATTTCTATAATGGTTGCACCAGTGTACATTCCCACCAACACTGGAGCAGTGTTCCTTTTTCCCCACAGCCTCACCAACATTTGTTATCAGTTGATTTCTTGATGGCAGCTATTCTTTCCTGAGTGAGGTGGAATCTCAATGCTGTTTTAATTTGCATTTCTCAAATGACCAGTGATGGTGAACATTTCATCATGTATTTATTTGCCATTTGTATATCTTTCTCTGAGAACTGTGTGTTCATCTCAGATGCCCATTTTTGGAGAGGGTCTTTGAATTTGGGGGGCTTGATGTTTTTCAATTCTTTATATTTTCTGGACACAAGTCCTTTGTCTGAGGGGTTGCTGGTTAAAATTCTTTCCCACTCTGTTGGTTTTCTTTTCACTCTGTTGGTGATTTCCTTTGAAGTACAGAAAATTTTCAATAATATGAGACCCCATTTGTTGATTCTTTGAAGTGTTTCCCACGCAGTTAGCGTTTGGTTCATGAATTCTCTGCCTACCCCTATGTCTCCAAGACTTCTACCTAACTTGTCCTCCAGTAGATTTAGTGTTTCTGTTTTAATATTGAGGTCTTTGATCCATTTAGACTTTAGTTTTGTGCATGGTGATATGAATGGATCTAGTTTCAGTCTTCGGCATGTAGAGAGCCAATTTTTTCAACACCATTTATTAAAGAGACTATCCTTCTTCCAGTGGACATATTTAGCCCCTTTGTCAAATATCAGGTGGCTGAATGTCTTTGTAGTTGTGCTTGCATCTTCTAATCTGTTCCATTGATCCTCAGGTCTATTTCTTTGCCAGTACCAAGCTGATTTTATCACTGTGGCTTTATAGTACTGTTTCAAGTCAGGAATTGAGATGCCTCCTGCCTTGCTTTTGTTGCCTAGAATTGCCTTTGCTATTCTAGGTTTCTTCTGTTTCCAAATGAATTTT